>JAOPTO010002211.1:0-64876 GCA_033822845.1 Tetrapedia diversipes | reverse complement strand
GATTGCTGGCTGGTTGCGCCGCTCCTGTCTGTGAGACCAGACTTATCGGCAAAAATGTAGAGAATGGTGTTACCTACGGAAGTGAGCAGATAAAATCTGTGATTAGCATGAAGTATGGGGAGGAAAAATTTCGGAAAACCTCCTACCCAGGAAGGGATTAACCGGAACTGTTGATAAGGCAATTGGGTTGAGTGTAGTGTGCGGATTATGGTTGGGCCTTGAGTGAAAGCGGTACGGAGATTTTTGTCCTGTAAGGAATACGGTTATGGTCGTAGGTCCCTGTGATTTGGACTAAGAGGTTATGGTGGTGGGCGACATCATATCTGCTAACTTGGGATATTGGTCTCGTTTAGGAGATCGTCTGTGGGGTATCTGAGAGGTTTGCCTGTAATAGTTTTTAGAATTTTGTTTTGGGTTCTCTTGAGGAGGGTATTTAATGGGTGGTTGTTGTTGGTGGGGAACCATCAAGAGTGAGCGCCGTAGGTGATAACCGGCCTAATGCACGCTTTGTAGATGTGTAACCGAAGTTTTAGATTTATGTGAGATTTATGGTTTATGATTGAGTGTAAGGCGGCGGAGATCTTAAGAGCTTTGTTGACTCTGTCCTCAACTGTGGGTCGCCAAGAGAGGCGGTTGTGTAAGGTGATGCCTAGGTATTTTACCGACCGCAGTGTCATCACTGCGGAGAGGAGGAGGACTCGGCGCAGCACACACTCGAGGAGTGTCCCGCATGGTCGCGGGAACGCCGAGAACTCAGAATCGCAATCGGGCCGGACCTCTCGCTGCCGGCAGTCGTCGAGGCGATGCTGGACAGCGAGGGGTGTTGGAGGGCGGTGTCCTCCTTCTGTGAGCGAGTCATGCTCAAGAAGGAGGAGGCGGAGCGGGCTCGGGAGAGAGCCGCAGCTCCGTCAAGACGGGGACGGTGCCGTCGGCGTGGTGGGCGCTGGTCAAGGGCACCGTAAAAGCCGGAATTTGGTGATGTTGCTTGGCCGCTTTCCTCGACGGCCGATGAAAGCAGCATCACCAGGGGAAGTGGCCGTCGCAGTTAGGGGGCTGCGACGCCATTGCACAGCTTCTCCTGATGTAGGTCGGCGCCGTGCGGTGGTTGCGCGGCGCTGATTCAGCCACTGAGGGGGTTCTGGCCCCCGGCAGTGATGAGTCTTGATTGAGACGACGGCGTGGGGGAGTACTGGAAGTGTTCTTTCAGAGTTCCCGGTGCTCTCCCATTTCGCTGAAGAAGGCCACCGTGGAGGTTTTAGCAGGTAAAATCCTGCATAACCTCGCCACCCCCCCAGGGTGGTGGGGTATCTTTTCGAAGATTTCCTCCACGTAAAAAAAAAAAAAAAGAATTTGTTAACTGTTTATAGAATAGATTGTAAATGCGAAAAGCGTGACCATGACAATATTTATTAATTGCTGTGGAGTCTTTAGAAAGTAGTTCAGATTCGCAGTCGGCCATGAGTTGTCGACTGTAGGTGGGTTGTGTTCGCCGACAATGGTAATGGTGTTCGGTTTTGATACAGTGGTCCTCTAAGTACTTATAGGGTAACATGATATGTTCATTTGCGTGCGTCATCACAAGTTCGTAAAGTATTGATGCTAATATAAAGATATTACCACTTCTTGCCGGAATAGGGTGCAGTTTCCGTAGTGTCCATTCTTTGGGTTCAAGTAGCGGAATTTGAATTTTGTATACCAGGAGCCCCTTTATGGTCCCTATAACTATCTTTGACATTCTAATTATTTCATTATAACTACTTTCGTTTAAGACTATTGGATATTTGACATGTAATTTTGTTTCCAGTTCAATCATGCTATTGATTACTTGGGAAGGGTTGAGTAGGTCGAGGTGTATTATTCCTTTGTGTCCTAAAGCTATGACTGTCTTTATAGTCCGTATGTCTGAAGCTGTCTCGTCTAAGAGTGTGGCAATGATTATAAGTTGTGAGTTTAAATGTGCTCTTTTACGGTCAGAATTTATAATGGTGTTCAGTTCGTTAAGATGTTTTGTGTCATGATCGTGAAGTTCCGTGAGCTCGCGTTGGAGTGTCGTAGTCAATAATTTTCGCAAGATGGTCGATTCGTTTTTTAGAGCTACTGATAATTTATGTTGGTCGTCAAAAAGTTTGTCAATATTTTGATTGATTAATTGAAGGTCGTTTTCATCTAATGTTCCAAAAAGTGACTTATTAAGTGACCCAATGATATTAAGTGGAGCTCGTTTTCTGCGTCTACTTGTGCCAAGGTCGTCTTCGAAGTGTACAAGTGTCTCTAAATTGTAATCGTCCAGTCGGGTACGCGTGAGTCGATGTTGAAGGGTAGAGATTTCTTTTGCACTGTCGCAAACTACATTGCAGAGTGTGTTGGTCGTATTGAGTAATTGATATACATGGTTCAGCCTGTCAGTGGTAGATCTAATATTTAGAGAGAATAGTAGTGTCCATGAGGAATGGTATAAGTATGCGGGTGATATTGTTTCTATGTAAAGCGTGGATGTTCCGAGTTTGTTGATGTGTATTCCCATTACCAAGTGGAGTGATAGGATTCCCAGGATGTAGCCCTTCATAATCTGGAATTAGGTAAAAACAATTTTAATCGGTTTCCATGTACAAAGGTGATTCTATTAGTGTCTAAGTATTCAATTAAATAGTTGGGCGGCCTAGCTTCTAGAATTTTAGCTGGGCCTAGCCAGTCAGATGCTAGTTTGTCCGTCTTGTGATCGTTCGAGACGAGCACTTTGTCGTTTGTATTAAATACTGTTTGTAGTTTTATGATGCGTTGCTGTTGGACTCTGAGGTGGCGTTCTTTTGCTTTTTCGATGTTTCTTCTTGCATGTTCGATGTATCGTAGGTATCTGTTCTTCCACATGTGGATGAGCTCGTTTCGTCCTAGGCATGGGGTGGTTGCGATCGTTGAGGGTAAATTTGCGTTTCTTCCAAAGGTAAGCTCGAATGGCGGATAACCGGTGCTTTCGTGGACGGAGGTGTTGTATCCCATACAAATTAGTTGTAATTGTAATAAGTTGTAATAAATGTAAATTTTCGTCCCTGTCTGTTTTCCTGTCACTGGTGCAAATTTTGATTAAGTCTTTTACAACGGCGTGTGTTCTTCCTAGGCTTCCATTTGACTGGGGATGGAATGTCGTGGTTTTTATATGTTTGATTTTAAATTCGTTTTCAAATTCATGCATTAATTCACAAATAAAGCTGGAACCTTTGTCTGTAAGAACGTGTTTCGGTGATCCGAAGATGTATATGTAGTGCTTCAGTAAGTGTTCAATAATTGTTTGAGCTTTGGTATTGCGCAGCGGGATGAGGATTAAGTATTTTGTGAGCATGTCTTGTATTGATAAAACGTATTCATTTCTGTGTTTAGTTTTACGTAAGGGTCCAAAAATGTCCATGGCAATTTTTTCGTTCGATTCTCTCGGGGTATCAGGAATGACTGGTGGTTCGGTCGGTCGAATTCTGGTTAATTTTTGCCGTTGACATGTCTCGCATCGCTTATCGAAGTCTACGATCCATGCTGGGCCAATAGTAGGATGATTTTATTCTTTCGATAGTTTTGTTTTCCCCGAAGTGTTGCGAGGAGTTTGCATTGTGGTTTTCGTATAATATCTGTTGAATTTCGTCCGCGCTTAGTTCGCGATATGGGTTTGGGTAGAATGATATATTAATATTAGGAATTCTATTGACTAAGAAGGTTAGGACATTTTGTACAAATAAGCATTCGTTCGCGCTTAGTGGATTTTCGTTGATTTGAATTTTCATGTCGGACTTGTTAGAATCACGAATTACCCCTTGGATGAATCCATTTAATTTCTTAATCAGGATTTCTTCATTAAATTGTCCCAGTCTATTTCTTGAGAGTTGGGTCCATGTCGGTGGGACCATCTGTCGTATAGTAATTGTTTTGTCTTCCGGTTTCAATTTGTAATTCCTAAATTCTTCTAGAATGTTATCGTTGGATGATTGGGGAGTGTCGTACAGGATTTCGTCTATTATTGCGTCTGCCGTTGGATTAGGAGGTGAGTTCTCTAACTCTTATATAAGTGTGTCGATTTCTTCCTGTGTTATCTAGGCCTGGTCAGTAGTATGGTGTATTCCAGATAAGGCGTCAGCTGCTGCGTTCTCCTTACCTTTACGATATTGTATGTCATAGTCGTATTCTTCTAGACGAAGCCGCCAGCGTAAGAGCCTTGATGAGGGGTCTTTTACGTTCATCAACCAGACGAGGGCCTTGTGGTCAGTTTCTATAGAAAATTTTCGTCCTAAAAGGTATTGTCGTAGGCGTTTTACAGCCCACACAATTGCACAGAGTTCTTTTTCAGTCGTTGTATAGTTTTGTTCAGCGGAGTTCAATGTTCGTGAGATGTAGCAACAAGGATGCCCTTCTTGCGATAGTATGGCTCTTATTCCATCTTGGGAAGCATCCGTAATCAACGTAAAGGGTTTGTCGAACTCTGGTCTCTTCAATACCGGTTCCTCTAACAAGCAACCTTTCAGTTGATCGAAAGCTTCTTGATGTTTTCCAATCCAGTGGAATGGTACGTCCTTTTTTGTTAGCTCGGTTAAAGGTTTAGCTACTTTTGAGAAATTCTTTATAAATTTTCTGTAGTATCCTGTTAAGCCGAGAAATCGTTTAATTTCCGTAACATTTCGAGGTGGTTTAAAATTCTGAACGGATTTAATCTTGTCGGGGTTAGGTTTTATTCCGTCTGGCGTGATTAAGTGTCCAAAGTATTTCAATTTGGGTTTTAGATACTCACATTCGTCAGGCTGAAGTTTAAGACCGGTGTCTCTAAGCCTCTGAAATATTATTACTAAATTTTTACTGTGATTTTCTATCGTGGTGCCAAAAATAATAATATCGTCAAGGTAGACGAAGCAGTGTTTTCCTATTAGGCCTCTGAGAGCTGTGTTCATCATGCGTTGAAAACACGCTGGGGCGTTCTTCAAGCCTAACGGCATGCGTTTATACTGAAAATGTCCTTCAGGCGTGCTAAAAGCTGTGTACTTACGGGCTCTTTCGGACATCGGTATTTGGTGGAATCCTGAGCTTAGGTTGAGTGCACTAAAGAATTTTGACTTCCCGAGGTGATCAAGTATATCGTCGATGTCAGGCATCGGATATGCGTCCTGTTCCGTTTGTTCATTGAGTTTTCTAAAATCGATAACGATTCTCCACTTTCTTTCTCCTGATACGTCCAGTTTTTTGGGGACAATCTATAATGGCGAGTTGAACGGTGATTCGCTGGGTTCGATGATTTCCTTTTGTCTGTCTTTCAATTTCACGTTTATGACATTCTGGGGGTCTATATGTTTTAACATTAATTGGTCTATCGTCTTTTAAAATGATGTCGTGCTCAGTTAAGTTGGTACACGGTGTTGGTTCATGTTTGAGTGCGAAGATGTCGGAGTATGCAAAAACAATTTTTTCTATGGGTTGTCAGTAAGCCGTCTCTATGTGTTCCGTTCGTAGATTCTGTCGCAGCAGAGTCGATCAGTCGTGGATAAGCTTGTATTGAAAATTTTGATGGGTACTTCTATTTCTTCTTCCTCTAAATTTATTGCTGATGCTTTTCCTAGTTTGCCGTTAAATATTGTATTTATTGGTTTGGTAGATTTTGGTAATATTTTGTTTGTTTCTAAGGTGTGTAGTACTAATGATTTACCGTCCAAAGTAAGTTTCTTGTTGTCTATGGAGTATTCATATTTTTCGAGATAAGGATTTCCAATTATTCCGTCTTCTATTAGTGGAAAATGATTTGGTACTATCAGAAATTCGTGGGTTTTCCCTAGACATGTGAGTTCCACTGACTCGGTGGCCGTGTGCTTGTCGTTGCCCATTAAGAATATTTGTTTTACTTTGCGTTTGACTGTGTCCGGATTTACGTAGTCATGTTTGATAAGGTTTACGCCTGCCCCGATGTCTAATAGAAGTCTACCCGTCCTTGACATTCCGCTGAGCTTAGCTCGCATGTGTCGGAGTCCTCTTCCGGTCGCGTGTATTCGAGGTACTCGTCTTCGTCCGTCTGTTGCGTAGGCTGTTCTTCCGTGTTGTTGATGCGCGGTGGTATCTTTCCAGTCTGTTCGTTCCGAAAATTCTTACGGTAGCATTTCTCTTCCGTATGGCCTATACGTTTGCAATATCTACATGTTATCTGGTTGGTGTCGGGTGTCTTCTGGGTCGTCGCTGTTCTTGTCGCGTGTGTCGGTATGTTGAATTGGATCTTGTCGCGTGTTGGTTGTCTGATACCGTCCTTCAGCCACATCTCCATTTCCGTTGCTATGGTCTGAGCTTCGTGTATTGTTTGCGGATTTCTCGAGATTACTAATTTCCCTAACTCTGTCTTTAAATTTAGTATGTACGTGTGTTTTGCTGAATCGTTTTCGGTTTCTATTGCTATGGATCTGGCTTGGTGAGTCGCGTGTTTCGCTTGTGTCGCGTAATGCAATTCGTTCAGCTGCTGCCTAAAGCGATTGTTAAAGCTTTGCACTGATTCCGACATGCCCTGCTTTATATTGGATAATTTTACTCTACAGTTACTAACCGAAGATGGGGGATTGACGTAGATTCGTAATGAGTCAAATAGTTCGTCGAAATTTTTTATCTTTAGATAGCGTATGTTACGTTTAGCCTGGTCTTGAATTTTTTCTACCAATATTAAATCCAGTAACAAATTTGGGTCCGTACACCGAGCAGCAGCTCTTTGTACTTGTCTAATGAAGTCTTCGATCCCGATATCGTCTCGTCCCCGTAAAACTTCAATAGTGCGAATTATCTCCTTAGTCGGGATGAGATTCGGTGGTATGGGTTCTGGTGCGGTAGTCCTGACATCGGCTACCGAGTGGGAGTCCGATGTCAACACGCTTTTCTGTTCGTGGATAAGGCAGCTTATCTCCCGAATTTCTCTAGATCTTTGTTTGTTTTCTCTGTCTAGCGTCTCTATGTTTTTCACGACGGATTCTAATTTCGCGCCTTGTTCCTCTACTTTAAGCGCGAGTTTTTCTATAGCGGCGAGGATTTCTTTAGTATCTGACATTTCGTCTGAAGAATCCGACTCTGAATCAGTCTCGATGGTACTTCGTGGTTCACGATATTGGGTAAATGCTGGTTCGGTACTCACCGATAATTTGTCAGGCCAAGGGTTTTGGAGCTGGCTCGCGTAGTCCGCTCCTTCCGTGGTCGAATGGTACCCCGCAATTGTTTCTTTATTGAAGGTCCGTTAGGAAGATCCTCACTTGGTGTGGCGCACGTAGTCCCTCGTTCCGTAGAAGAGTTTCCCAAGTAGAATATCCAATCCTGGCAGGATCGCCAAAATGTGACGGGGCCAGGTGGGGCTTGTCACTTTTTGAAGGGAACAGTCGCTCTTACTCGACTGTTCGGTTTTATGAATAACTATTGCTGGTTCTTTTATTGACACTTTGAAATATAC
Source organism: Tetrapedia diversipes (assembly GCA_033822845.1). Lineage (NCBI taxonomy): Eukaryota > Metazoa > Arthropoda > Insecta > Hymenoptera > Apidae > Tetrapedia > Tetrapedia diversipes. Next base: position 57,438 of record JAOPTO010002211.1, on the reverse strand, counting down.
TAATACTATGGTAGACCTTTTATTAGGTAAAATCAAGAGATTGGGAGAATTAAGAGGTGCGAGGTATAAAGAATATCGTACACCTTTTAGGAGTGACTAACTCTTCTTTATTTGGATTTCTTATATAGCTTCGGTCGATGCCAGGTGGTGGGGAGGCATCGGCCGTTATACAGACAGTGTTACGGAGTCAACTGAATCAGGTGTGGGTAGCTGGTGGGATATACGAAATTGGTTAGATAAGTTATTATATTTGTGCCAGTCTATCTTCTGGAGAAGGGGGTGGGCCAGGTTGTTGTCGGCGGGGGGGGGGTGAGTAGGATTGGTCTGTGGATGGAGGAGAATTCGTCGGTAATCGTACAGTCAAGTGATGTCGGGATGTTTGTTAGGAAAAGGTCTATGGTGGAGGGTTGGCATCTGGGTTGGAGGCAAGTGGGGTCGTTTGGAAATAGTATACGGTAATTGAAACTGAGGAGATTATTACAGAGTGTGTTTCCTGCTTGATTATTTCTATTGCTGTTCCAAGCGGTATGTTTTGCGTTGAAATCTCCTCCAATTAGTGTCGCAGGGCCAAAGCGAAATAGTGTCCAGGTATCTAGGGTTTAGCTGAATATTAGGTGGGCGGTAAAATACGCCATAATGAGTTTAGGGTGATGAAGTTTGACGAGGAGAACCTCGTGGTGGAATGTATTGTGGTTGTCGATCTCTGTGTGGGCGAGAGAATGGTGGATGAAGATGGCGACTCCACCATTCTTCGTCGCGCGGTCTTTTCTGAGTATTGAGTATCCAGGAATGTTGAAGGTGTGTGTGGGTTTTAACCATGTTTCAGCCACGAGGAGGATATGGATTTATCGCGAGTGTAAGATGTGAAGCAGTTTTCTTCTATTGAGAATGGAACTTGCGTTCCAGAACATGATATTGGGGAATTCGTCCATGTTTTTTAGTCTAAGTCTGATAGGACGGATAGGAAGGCATTGAATTTTTCTAATTTTGCCGTGCATGAGCGTAGTTTGTTACTGGGTTTTTCAATCATAGAGATCATCAGTTTGACGTCTGTGAGTTGATTTAACTTCTTAATTGCAGTCGTTAGTCGCGAGAAGTCGCTGAGGTCAGACGAGTCCGTTGGGTGACTATTGAATGGGGTTGAGGTTAATTGCGGGGGGGAGGGTGTCGTGTAGGTGTGTGAAGCTGCGATTTGGGCGTACGTAGCGGGATTAGCTTGCACCACGCTGTAGGCTGGTGTCTTAACTACTGGGAGTGTGGGGAAGGTGAGGAGGTTAGTCCTGGGGGGTGGTGCTGTTTTGCTCGAAATGTGGGGAGTGGTATCTCTTTTCGAGAGGTAGTTGAGGAAGGATGGGCATTGCGAATAATTTGCAGTGTGCTGTCCGCTGCAGTTGCAGCATCGGGGGGGGGGGGGGGGGGGGGGGACTTCATAGGGTTTTTTGCACTCTGTCGTCGGGTGTTTGTCTGCGCATTTCATGCAGATGAGTTGAAGGTTGCAGCAGATGAGTGCCCAAAGGCCTGGCATCGGTAGCATTGGGTGTATATTTTCTTCGATAAGAACTTTTCCTAGTAAACCCGTACACTGAATAAGAATTTTATTTTAGAGATTTCCGAAACTGGGAATCCTGGGGGGAAGTTTACTTTGAAGACATTAGTGTTTCTTAGTGTTTAAAAACGGAACGGTTGAGCACCGCGAAATTCGCCGGTAGTTTTTGTCGGTTGTTCCCGTTTGCGATGTCACCGTGCATCGGTAGGCATCGCAAAAAACCGTTGACGAAGACGACCTAGGCTCGCCTGTTTTTCAATGTTCTTGCCACGCACCGTCCGGTGCGTGAGTCATTGGAAAACAAAATAGGTGATGGGCTAGGTCGCACGTGCCGCGGCTAGATAGAAAAACAGAGAGAAACAGGAGAGGGAAAGAGAAAAGAATATGAGACTCGTCAGCGCCTCTTATCGGCGCTGAAATTAACGAAAATGCGCGTTCGTCGGGGGAAGCCGACGAACGGCACAGTTTATCACAGGACCTCGAGCGAGCGACTTCGGCGATCCAGGTCGTGCCGCATACCGAGAAGTATCCTGTTGAAGAAGCATAGCGCGAGTAACCGGAGTCTCCACGTGGCCAACGTGGGTCGACTCCCTTCGCGCTTCAACTGTCTTTTGAGGCAATTCTAGGAATTTCCAGTTTTGCTTCGGCCGAAGAAACCAGGCTTCAGCGTCCTGCTTTAGCGTCCTGCTTCTCGGCCCTCTCGTCGATTGCAGGGAAGGGTGCCCTGTGAATCAGGTCCAAGACAGAAGAACATAGTTCTTGACTGCTCACTGATTCACAGCGTCAGTCGCCTACCGCTTTCGTCACCCTCATCTGCCGCTGGACTAGCCGTGCTCTCCCGTGAGACCGTTTCCAAAGACAGGAGAGGATCCAAGCGGTCTGCAGGATCCTCTTGACTGCTCACGCGCTCACGGTGCATTCACACCGGGCGTCCGCACCCCTTGAGGTTGTGTCGGTGAGGGAATTCAAGGCCGAATCAAGTGCACCAAGGGAGGAGCCTTACAACCTCCACCCTTTGAGGCCGATTCTGGCATTTTCTACAGACGTAGAGTAGACTCCTTTTTGGTTTGTCGCTCTCGTCTCAAAAATTACAGTCCACTTCGCCGCACAGGCAAAAGGCAGTTGTCACCACGGGCCGACGGCAATCGTGCGTGACGTAATTCGGCCAGCTGATCGTACACGGAGCCCGTGACGTCAGAACTGTAGCGAGCGTTTTTGTTCCAGAGCCATCGAGGAGACCACCGGGAGCAGAGCGGCCAGACCGGACTGCCGAGCCACCTCTCTCTCTCACTCCCCAACGCTTTTTTGTAACAATATACGGCCGCTCGTTGCACGAGCGGCGAAAATAATAATTTTGTGTACAATTCTTAACCTCTTCCTCTTACCGAGCGGTTTGGAGTCCGGGAATCCGGACGATAATTTAATTTACGTATACTCCAAACACTTAGTTTAATGCAATCGGAGGGATGGAGTCCCTGTTGCTTAATGCGGTCGATGACCTCTTCCGCAAAGCAGTTGGGAAGTCCTTTTAGGACCATGGAAATAATTCTTTCGGATTTTATGGAGAAGGTGTAGAAGGGGAAAGGAGATTGTGGTTTCTTAACTCAGCCTGAAGATTTTTAAAATCCTCCAACTTTTCGAGTTGGAGTTTTACATTATTTTTGTTGTATTTAATGGAGAAAGATTGCCATAAGGAAGATTGCAGCTCGGCTTCGAATTTTGCTATGCTGCAGTTAAAATTGTAAATGTATAGTGGGGGGGGGGTTGGTCGGGGCGGGAGTTTGTATTGAGTGGTGCGGGGGTGAGTTTAGATTTTTGCGGGGGTTAGTTTGGGGTGGGCGGGTTGATGTCGGCCTCAGAGGCTTGAGAGAAGGTAGCGAGGGCAGAGTACCTGTTGGCCACAAATATGTTGGGCGTGTCGTCTAGTGGGGTTGGGTTTGGGTTTTTTTTCATGATGGGAATGTTAGTGAGATTTTTTGACTTACTCATGGCTGGCTGTTTGGGTTTTACCTGAGTTTGGGCGGAGGAGCTGATCAGCATGCTCTCTTCCGCTGAGTAATCTGAGTCCGAGATGTTGAGGTCTGCTCGAAGCGTCTCAATTGGGTCGTGAGTCCATTGAGATATTACATCCTGGCGTGAGTTTGGTATCCCAGTGGACTCACTGGGAGATTGAAATCTGAGTTTCTTGAGAGGTGGCAAAGTGTTGCAGGCGCTCCGCTGCTTAGGAGATTTCCTAAACAGGGTTGTTCTTGTAATGGATGGGGACGATTGGAGTAACTTGCTTCTTCCGTGCACCATGCAGTAGGCGTCACGGAGGAATGTGGAACGGCGTTCTGAGGTCTTTCTTCCTTCGGCTTTTTCAGCTCTTTTAAGCGTCGGATGTCCTTCTTCGGTGGCAGCTCGACAGCGACTGAAGATGCGAATGCAGACACTGATGAGTGATGCGAATGATGATGCGAATCTTGTGGAATGATTTCCTACTGACTGCTACTCAGTGCTACTGGTGCTACTGACCAGTGTCTCTGAGTGTCTGTCTTACATGACTCGATATTTATAGCAAAAGTGATGGCAAACCTGAACCAATCACAATTGCTTACAATTATTGTAGGAAGGGAGGGCTGGTAACCACTTCTCTTCTATCGAGGCAGGTATAGGGTCGTTACTGTACGTACCTAATTTAGGACGCAACAAACCGCTTTAGGTGTAGTTTTTTCTTCGCCAGGTTGTTGACCGCATTGAATTTCAAAATTGTATGTATATCCCGGTTTAAAACATAATTTGAATAACTTTACACCATATCTGTGCCCTTTGTTTTTTATATATTGCCTAAAAAGGTCACGGCTGTGAAATGGGTTATCTCCGATGTTCCGTCCCACGGAACAACAGCGGGAGGTTTTCCTTGGTATATTTACGACATGAGCGCGCCGGTAATGCTATTTTTGAGGACGAAGAAATGTTAGCCTTTTTCTGTTTATTTTCAAGCCCTCGTAATGTCCGTAGAGGGACCACAGTCTTAATTTCGAGTCAACCGTGTCTCCTCAATAGCCAAGCCCATGTCGTAAATAAAGGACTTTCAATAGGCCTGGCTCGAAGCCGATGCCCGTGTTCGAGAGGGTACATAGGCCCAGCAGAATTTCCCCTTCGTCGCCTAAACTTGGGAAATCTTCCCGTTCCGAGTGACTTACCCCACCCTCGTTCTCGAAACGCGTGCTAAGGGCACAAGAACGAGGGTAGGCGGTATTCAGGGCGTACGTTGATTGGAGTCTTAATTTTTTGACTCCAACCAATCGGCGTATCGTCCTGAGATATGGAGGAGTGAACATTCGAACTCCTCCATATAAAACTCGAGTCACTTCGGCACCGTGTAGCAATCGTTAGCAAAAGTCATAAAACATCGTTAGATGTTAGCAAGCAACTAGTACTCATTCGTACGACGTTCAAATCACGTTTTACACCACGCGTCTCAATCGAGAGACATCTCAACCAGGTTAAAGTAATTAATTTTACTTTAACCGACGTCCACGGTCAACGTCGCGACCGAGTGTACATGGGCTTTACGACCCCATCATATTCGCCAAGAATTGCGGTGACTTAGACGTAACATCCGACAAGATTAAGAATTCGAATGAAGATTGTATTAAAACTGAGAAGTGACTTATTTTGAGAAAACTGCTTGAAATAATTTTCAAACTGATTAAACATATGATTTCTACTTTTATTATTTAGTAGAGTGAGATGGTTGGGCTCAGGTGCGAATAAAATAAAGTGAAGCGCTTAGAATATTATTAATATATATTTAAAACAGTTTAATATTAACAACTTAAACGACTTTTCAACTCAGTAATTACGACGTTCTTACTTCCTTCACAATCATACACTCTTTCTGGCTCGCACTCTCATTTTCCCCATATCATATATTCTTCCAAACAGTTATTTCCTTTCTTTTTAATTCTAAACCTTTCTCACTCTATGCATTCGGTCACGTTCACCCGAAAATCCACAATCGCTCAGTTTTCTCAAGTGCTCATCTTTCGCGCCTTAGAAACACTAGAGTCCAAACATTCTACGTTCACACGCCTATCGTTCAACTCAACCACTCTTCACACTTTCCTAAACTCGCATCCACCCGATCGCATTCCTATATACAATATAATATCTAAGAGCTTCATTTTGTTTTACATACACCTGAGCCCTACTCTCTCGCTCTAATAAAAGTAGAATTTTCTATACAAATTTTACGCCATTTGAAACGGATATCGTTGAAAAGCGGAGAAAACGATCATTTTTTCCAGGCGGTAATGAATTCGTTGCTCGCAAGGTTAAGAGAAAGCACTGACCTGCCTGGTACCATGGTCCTTTCTCACATGGAAAAAAGCAGATCCACCGCAAATTAGCGTTCCGATGGGAAGCAGTTTGCTGGTTCTCGCGTGTTCGCCGCTCGGCGAGCACAATTAAGATTCTTTCGGTTTTCACCGCAGCTCAGAGATCCCGTCATCGCAGAAGTAGAAATTTAAGGGGCCATTCTACTGTGACGGATTGAAAAAATCGAATTTTCTTTTTTTGCATTTTTTTAGACTTTAACATGTTAAAAACTTGTTCCCAAAGGGATTTAACAGAATTCGAAAAATTAACGATGTTATGTGCCTTCACACGAAGCGCCGTTCTGCCGCGCACAGCTATCTGAGCGGTCGGCTCATCCTGGCAAGCCCGAAATTCTATTATAGATTTGTGTTCGAAATTTGACTAAGGAAATTTCTATATTAATTAAATAGTTTCCCTAGTCTTCGAATAGCCGGGAGAGGGAGAGTGGTATCGATAAAGGTTAAGAAATTGTCAACGCTGAGCTCCGTTTATATTGGTGTTCCAGCCCGGAACACCGTTTATTTGGATTATACAAATTAAAAAGAAGAGATATAAATTGATGTTTCTTCCCGATGTATTGGCCTGGCCTGGTTGGTGCCCAACGGTCCGGCTGATCGGGTAGGTCAGGATCTTCACCTGCGAACAATTGTGGACTGTATTAGTTTTACAAAGTAAATGTTTATTATTTTCATGTCCGAATCGTCGGCTTATTGCACGGCGTTCAGCCGTGTCGCGACGAGTTTTTACGACGGTAGTTAATCCTGTTAAGAGATTAAGTGTTGAGCATCACGATGCTTCAACACATATAGACCCGACGTGTCTGTGTGTTTTGACCACGTCTCGGTAAACACCGAGGATCTACTCTCTCATGTGTGTATTCGACTCGCCTATGAAATAGACGATTCCGTCGCAATACACACAACGTCTTCTTCCGTTCGTTCCCCTTGCGTGTGTGTTGTAAGGACACACGCAATGCGTAGTCCCATTTTGGCTGGCCGCATGGACCTGCAGAAACTGCAGAGTGCCTCCAGTGTAGCAATCACATAGCCGCTGGGGCCTCTGTGCATTGTTTCTACATTACTGGTGCATGCACCGCCGGGCCTACACTGCGACAGGCGTAGCTATTGCATCATAGCCCTTGCAGCTATAAAGGAACGACCGTTGCTTCGATCCACAGATCGAGCGTATTCTGTGACTTTTTCAAGACCCCGTGCGTGAATTCCATCGTCACATGATGCACGGGAACAGGAGAAGTATCCTCCACTAGAATACACCTGCTGTTGGTGGGCAGGATTTTAAGTAAGACGTACGCCATTCTGTGGGCGTGCATCCCCTAATGCTTCACGAATAAGGACAGCAGAGATGCACGGGACAGAATAGGTGATTATTACCGCCTTGGTCGAGCTCCGAAAATCGGAGATCATCGACTGTTCTTTCCTCTTTTCCAGAGGAATTCAGGTGCTTGTGTCAATGGCCCATAAGAAACTTATGGGTGTCCACCGACGTCACGGAGCTGCGGAACGCGAAACGCACGAATCTCATAATTAAACGCCAACCGCGTTTAATTATAAATTCTTCCGCTTTTTCGGTCGATGCGCGAGATCACGATAATCGCAAACGACACGTACTTTTCGACCGAACAAACTTCACTCCGTGACCGTTCCGTTTGATTTCGATACTTCTTTTCGCGGCGACTCCACGCAGTATTCACTTCGAATATTTTCAACGGAAACTCCGCTTCGTCCGTGAGCGCACGGTATTTAATACCTCACGGACGAAGTTTCTTTCTCTCTCACTCTCATGCGTAATCGCCCCTTCTCATTTCGTTATTTTCAATTTGAATTAATCGAATAACAGGCGTTAGAGTCTCGACAAACATCTTTTTTGGACCTTGCGGTTCAATGCCCTCGCGCTGGCAGACAAAGCCAAGGCGATGTTTACCGAAATCCGCCGGTTGAAGTTACCCGATTATTGATATTTTTAATAACGGTAGAATTAGAGGTCGCGAATCCAGGGGCGTCGCTATGTGCGATATCGCCCGAACCTCTTTCCGAAATGCACTTTTTTAAACAATTTGAATCCTTACGATAATATGATAGTGAAGAAGCTTGAATGTGTTCTACACGTGAAAAAAAGGTTTAGAAGTTGATTGAGAAATGTGAAGAAAAAAAATAAAGGTATAGGAGGAAAAGGCTCCAGGAAGCTAGCTGATATCAACAATTTGACCACATATTGTGGATTAGCCATTTTATGAAACACCGATTCGGTTGAAAATATGAAGAACTCTGTATGGGAATCGTAATTGGCCCAATAACCAAAACTTTCGTTGATAATCGCGATAACATCCGCAAAAGGCACGTAGCGATAAAAAGCCAATAGGCGTCGAAAGAGGCTCGGACAGCTCGTAGAACTGCAGCATCAACACTATAGGAATTCTAGGAAGAGAAGGAAGGTGTACTGTACGGCCCTGGAATAGCTAATTAGCTTATAAGTATGATCAAAACTTTCTATATACACCTAAACAGTACTTGAAACTTTAAACGCGTTTTTCTCAAAACCACATTTTTGGAAATGGCTGCCACGATAGCTCCATAACGGATTGACCGATTCACTTCCCGCTTGGCAGATGTGTTCATTAGATGTGTCATTCTCGTCCCTACCAGAATTGCTTCGATTGGAATTTTTTTCGAATTTTGGGAATGTAAAACATTCCGATTTTTTTACCAAAATTTAGAAATTTTTCTTTAGACCAGCGCCATTTTTTTTCTGTTCAGTATTTTCAAACCATTCTGGTACCAACGATAGCCACGCTCATACAGATTAAGAATCTTGTTCATTTTCTGTTTTCAAATCACTACAACAGCTGGAATCATGGCAGCCATAGAAGGCTGTTTGTTTTACGACGTCATAAAAAACGTTCTGCAATTTTACACACATATGCTCTCCTGGATCGCAAAAATTTTTAAATAAACTTAAGGTTATAATAAACAAATATCCTAAGCCACAAAATGATATGTTGTATAGTTTACCCACAAAAAATTCCCAAAAATCGTCTTGATTTCGGGCCGTCACAGTAGAATGGCCCCTTAAAGTCCTGTTGGTTCGATTAACAGACGAAAGTTTCATCGTGGCTTCTGCGTTAATCAGAAACAAGGCACGTGGGGTTGCTCGTTTAATTTTCTCGTTACTTAATAGCACTCGATTAGGACGATCTGTTCTACGATGTCTTTATTTTGCACGAGCGAAACTGCAATTTCTGACGCAATCGCGATGAAATGCTATGTTCTCGAATTTTAAATCCAGTTCACGATCAGCCTTTAATTATAGAAAATTTGAGGTATTAAGCTTAACAAATGTGTGATTATTTTAATTTCATTAAAATTTAAAGTTAACCGGAGTAATTCAGTTGAATAAATGTGTTTTGTCGTGTCCTCGAATGGTAGGATCGCGACTGTCGTCCGCCGCTTGTTTGCTTTAGACGACTGGTTTGTTTGTATCGCGTCTGAATGAATGATCGCGTATGACTGATTGACTTACGAATCTCAGATCTGATTGACTTCTGACTGTTGTATGTGTTGTGAATTGTGAACTGTGCATTGTGAGGTGAATAAGTTCCGAACGAATGTACTTTGTGAATAATACTTGTACGAATAAGGCGCGTTTGTGAATTGTGAATTTTGGTAGAACGTTTGTGAATGTTTACGAATACTTGGTAGGACGTTTGTAAAACTTGGTAGAACGTTTGTGAATACGCGGCGCCGAAGTAACTCGGTTTTATATCCTCAACCCCGGTTTTATGACCTCAAGATGATACGCTAATTGGTTAAAGTCAAAAAGTCAAGACTCTAATCAGCGTATGCCCTGAGTGCCCCCAACCTCCGTTCTTGTGCCCTTAGCACGCGTTTCGAGACCGAGGGTGGGGTGAGCCACTCGAAGCAGGAAGGTTTCCCGAATTTCGGCAACGAAGGGGAAAGTTCTTCCGGGCCCGTGTACCTCTCGCATGTGGGTACCGGCTGGGCGCCGGGCCTTTCGGAAGTCCCTTATTTATGGCACGCTCTTGGCTACTGAGGAATTACGGTAACTCGAAATTAAACTATTGTCCCTCTACGGATGTTAAGAGGGTTCGAAAAAAGGCAAAACGGCTAAAACTTCTTAATCCACAAAAATAGCATTACCGGCACGCTCATGCCATAAATGCCGATGGAAAACTTCCCGCAGCTGTTCCGAAGGACGGAACAAATGTGAGCAGTCTATTTTGAGCATCGAACAAATCTCTGTATAGGCTTAGAAATTTAACACCAGAACTACTGAAGAGATGAAATTGAAAATTACATGAAAAAATACCGAATACATAGAAAATAAATCTTTATTTATATCTTTTACAGAGAAGCATAGTAAATTTTGGAGGTTTTACCACAGTGAATTTAGAACGTTGCTATGAATAATCATCAACTAGTCATTTTGATTGCTCTGCTAGTTCTAGTGTTAAGCCCTTGCACTATTATCACAAGTCTGACTCGTGATGAAAATTTTACGCTAAACACGAATGTCATGAATCATTCTCGTTGTTCAGTTCTAGACCAAACACGAATATCACGAGTCTGACTTGTGATCTTAATTTCGGGCAAAGTTGATATTTAATTGTTTATTTATATTGTGTCTTTCAGTTTTAGGTTTGATATTAGTGAGGTAATCAGAAAACTTATTTGAGTTCAAATACTACTACCGCAGATTTGCTTTCACATATTTTTCTTTCGTTATTAATTAATTATATTATCATTTCTTATTCAGAATTTGTTTTAATCTTATGTGATAATTAAAGTATTCTTTTAAAGTTTTTGATCCAAATTAATTTGAATTTCACAAGAGTTCCATCGCGTGGATGAGATGGGTCTCAAGTTTCGGCACGCGCGCTCCACCGCTCGTCCTTCACCGCGACAATTGAGGCAGCCGCGTTTAGCCTGACTTTTTCCGAGGTTCCGCGTAGTGCAAGGGGTTAAAAACAGTCGCCCAACCCGTTCATCTGTTCTCTCCTTCCCTCTCCACGCGGTAACTAACGGAATGAAAAGTTCCTTTGACGAAAAGGATCCGCGATAAAGGTGGTTATTTACGCTAAACAAAATCTTTTATCGGTGCCAGGCCACGAAAGACAATGCCGTCTGTATAGGGCGCGTCGAGACTGCGCTGGCTTTCCTCAGAATTTTTCTTTACGCCTGTGAGCAGCAGCCACAGACGGAAATGACTTTCTTGGCCGAGGAAGATGCCGCTTCCTGGTTTTACGTGGTTCGAGACAACCCTGATGAATGACTAGTGCGGAACGGGCAATGATACTGGTCGACAATTATTGCTCTGAAGCAGCGATGAGGAACCCGTGACCCGTCGGAATCGTTGGGTTTGATCTAGCTGAAGCGTTATTACGAGGGCTTGGGTCTCCAAAGGAGTTAGAAATTCTACGGAATTCTGTACCTCAGCTGTAACTAATTCTCCTATGTTAAACGTTATTTAGTTTAGTTAACCCTTTGAGTACTCATTTATTTGAAAATTTGTTTGCACTTGGAGCACATTTAATTTTGTGGGCAAGTAATAGCAGTAGATTTTATGCAAGAATTAATTTATTTAGTATTATTCATCAGATGCACTCCTATATAATATTGAAGTAACTTCAGGCAGTTAGTATTACATAATACTTTTAAAACAAATAATCTCTGGTTACAATAAACGCATGGCGTTCTGATACGTCAAATGTATCCAAAGGGTTAAGCAATGTCTGAAATTTAAATGCGATATGGCTATTTAACCTCTGAGTTTGATTAATGAACGAATTAATTAAAGCTTGAAAATTACATTAGCTTTAACTAATCTCTTGATCCATGGATTTTTAACCCTTTCATACCAGCTTCAAAAATTTTCAAATTCAGAATATTTATAAAGATTCGCCTATATTAAACGTCGTTTAGTTTGGTTAAGTAGTATCTGAAATTTACATACATGGCAATTTAACGTCTGAGGACAACAAAGGTACGTGCAGTTAATTTTTAATGTCATCGTATATGTATCATGTTATGAAGATGTTGATGCTTCGCGAAAAAGTCATGTGAATGACGTTAAAAAATTATTTACTGACTCTGAATGAAGGTATACGCTACTTGGATCCGTTTAAGTAGTACAGTCTTCGCATTACGCGACACGTATCCTATGTGACCCCCGTGATAACCTCTTGCGTAATATCACTTTCCAACGAAACGCCTTATAGCTCTAAGAAACCTATTGATAAAACTTGTATAAAACTCCACGATCAATCTGAATAAAGACAGTCTTCTACCAGCTTAACTCTGCGTCGAACCTCTGCCCGACCTACAATCGCTCGATCTTCTTAAAAGTAGAATAAGTGATTCCATATCTTAAGCCGTCATAATTATTCGACAATACTACTTTCGGTCGGTCACTACGGTGATCCTTCTCAAAGTAGTCAAAACGCATAACACATCGTCCCAAGCCGAAACTACGGTCCGGCGTAAGACGATTCTACTGCGTGTTTTAATACGAAACAGAAAGGAGATTACGATCTCCTTTGTTCTGTCCTTTAAGGAGTTTCCCCGTGACACCTACGTAGTGTACTCGACGCGAGACGCGACTGGTTCTCTAAGTAGTATACTCGACGCCAGATGCGACTCTTCCTCTAAGTAGTATACTCGACGTCAGATGCGACTGGTCCGTTAAGTAGTATACTCGACGCGAGACGCGCCAAGTTCTCTATGTAGTATAGTCACCGCACGGTGCGCCATATCTGTGCGTAACGTCTTAATCTACTGAACACTCCGTATTACGAACATAACAATGAGCTAACGGCCATACCACGTGATTAGCCCTTGAACGTTCGTGACGGTCGGAGGTCCGTCCGTCCATCACTTGATAGACCTCAAGCGCGCCTCAGGTTGTCGAGCTAAAACGGTAGTGAGTTCTTCGCGCTTCCGTATAAAAATTAGCAGTCTAGCATTCAGTACGAAAATTAAAAAAACAAAAAGACATCATAAGTTCCGGTGAAGTGCCGAACAATGAAGAAAAATCTTTCCGAAATGTAAATTTCACTATTACTGCAGAATTGACCGATGAAACCGCCTATCAAAGGGCAATGCGATCTGTGACAACAGAGTGGGTGGAGTGTATGTCGAAAAGGAAGTCGCGAAAAAAGAAAGCGAGTGATTCAATTTCAATAAGTGCAGACGAAGACACTGATACAGACGCGCCCTTAAATGTCTCGTCAATAACCCAAAATGCAGGAGTGTCAAAGAAAACAATAACTTAAAAACTATAAAAAAAAGAATGAAGAAAAACCCAACCCCAAATTTAAAATGTGCGCCAGCTCACGAAAGTGCTAGTGCATCATCAAGTATTCCACGGGACGTGGATAACACGCTAACCCATGATTCCTCGGACAGCAATACACCATCTGAGGGTAATAAACTACAGAAAATGGAATTGTCTGCAAATCCCCATATAGAGGTGGTTCTCGAGGAAAACCGAAGGTTAAAAAAACAAATCCAAGAACTGATGGAACGACTGGAAAAACAGGTGCAGCGCACAGAGACCAAAAAAAGGAGCAAGCAGGGGCCCAAAATCGAGGAATCGTTCCTGAGCCCAAACAAATTTGCAGCCCTCGGTGATGCTGCAACTAAAAACATGGGCAATCCACCCGATTCGGCGAAAGCATCGCAAAAGAATTCGCCGACGCAACAGATGACGAGAAGAAAAGTCGAGAAAGCAGCAGCACCGCCCGCCCCAGGAAGTAGTACACCACAGCAGGTCCCTGCTCAAGCTGGAGCACCTGCGCAGAGTCACGCCAGCCGCAACCAAAGGAAAGCCCCCATTATCATCGTTCACCACCAGGACCAAAAGGTAACTATACAGCGAATCAAAGATCAATTAAGAATTTCGAATTTCCATGTAAAAAAAATTACCGACACAAAACAAATTATATATTCGGAAAACATTATTAGTTTTAACAAAATTAAAGACGTGCTCGTATCATTCAATACGAAATTCGTCACATTCACCCCAGCATCAGAGAAAAACCAAACATTTATCCTTAAGGGACTGGGGAGCAACAATGACCCAGAGTCGGTACTTAGCGACCTAAATGAGCTCCAAATCAAAGATGTAGAATTTCTGAAGGTGACCGGATTCACGACCATAAAATCGAAAAATGAAAATAAAGCTTTGCCTCTTTACCTTGTACAAGTCTCGGCGAGTCGCCCCAGGTCAAAAATTTTTGAAATCAGATACTTAGACCATCAAGTAATAAAGTGGGAAAATTTAAGGAAAAAAAGAGGACCCATGCAATGTAAAAACTGCCAGAGCTATGGACACGTAGCCTCTAATTGTCATTTAGATTACAGGTGTGTCAAATGCAACAAGGGCCACTCGCCTGGAATGTGCCAGGTCAAAGGCGAAAAAGTAGATACTGAAAACAGGTCTCAGCTTTATTGCATTAACTGCAAAAGCTACGGTCATCCGGCCTCGTTCAGGGGGTGCCTGGCGCAGGTAGATATGCGAAAGATAATCCACGGTAAAATATTAGTCACGAGGGAAAATCAAACAGTCAAATCCGCTACTGTAAATAAATTTATTCGTCCAGGCACTAGCTTTGTTCAGGCAGTAAAAAATTCCTCCCCTTTTCAAAGTAGGTACAACGAGGGGTATTCGACTCGAGACGCAGCCCAAGCCTACCCCCAAGACACTTGGTCCACCCTGGATGTTTTCAAACCATCCCAGGTTCTTTGGCTGCATGGGCCTGTATAATCCAACCGCAAGACCGCACAGCGAAGCCCTCGATTAACAGTCAGGAAAAATGATTCGCCTTGTCCGCTTTAATAACACGAAGTACTTAGCTGTTGACATTTCTATCTCTGTCACTTCGCCACGGACAGCAAATATCGTTTTTTTGGGGTAAACGTAAGCTGCCAACGGATCATTGCCCCCGCTAGGCCATTACCTTGCCCTGGGACATTTACCCGTTTCTCCACCTAGAAAGGGTCGGAAGAATATAAAAGGCGAGCAATCGAATTTTGATAGATTATTGCAACGTACGTTAAATAATTGAGACCAGATCGTATTTTATATTTTGTATTTTATATTTTATATTATAACGGAGATTGAATAAAAATCTTAACTTTAAAATCTTGCTGTTAATAAACCCGCCGTTACACATGTTCGAAATCCAACTGAGAAAATTTATATTTAAAAAATAATAAATTTCCCAGTCTTCGAAGAGCCGGGAGAGGGAGAGTGGTATCGATAAAGGATTAAGAATTTGTCAACGCCGAGTTGAATTTTTTTTTTTGTGTTCCAGGCAGGAATACCGTTTATTTATATTTACAGGTTAGAAGGTTTAAATGTATTTGAATTTGGTTGACTTCCTTCTTCCAACCGCCTGGCTTTTGGTCGTCGCCCTAGAGGTCCGGCGTGGTCAACTCTTGGTCAGGTACTTCACCTGGGAACAATTGTGGACTGTATTAGATATTAATGTAAATATTAATTATATTCAAGCCCGATTCGTCGTCTTATTGCACGGCGATAAGCCGTGTCGCGTCGACTTCTTGAGTCGGCAATTAATCCTATTAAGAGATTAAGTGTTGAGCATCGCAATATTTCAACACATATAGATCCGATGTTTCTGTGTGTTTAGACCACGTCTCGGTAAATCCCGAGGATCTACTCTCTTATGTGTGTATTCGACTCGCCTATCATATAGACGATGCTATCGTAACACACACAATCTTCTTCTTTCCGTTTGTTCCCCTTGTGTGTGTGTTGTAAATACACACGCAATGCGTAGTCCCATGTTGGCCAGGTACATGGACCGACAGAAACTGCAGAGCGCTTCCAGTATTACATTCGCAGAGCGGCTGGGGCTACTCTGCGATGTTTCTACATTATGGGTGCATGTACCGCCGGGCCTACACTGCGACAGACGTAGCTAAATTGCATCTTAGCCGTTGCAGTTTTGAAGGAACGACCGTAGCTCAATCGTGCACAGATTGAGCGTATTCTATGGCTTTTACAAGATCCCCGTGCGTGAATGGGCGTCCCCGAATTCACATAATGCAACAGGAATAGGAACTAGCATCCTCCCCTAGAATACACCTGCTGCTGGTAGGCAGGTTTTTAAGAAAGACGTACCCTATCCTGTGGGCGTGCATTCCCTTATTGCTTCACGAATAAGGACAGCAGGGATACACGGGACAGCAGGTGTGGTTTTGTTGGTGAACCATAAGCAACTCATGTTTGTTCAACGACGTCACGGAGCTGCGGGATGCAGAATGCATGAATCTAGAATTGGAGAAAGCCACGTCCAATTCTAAAATCTCCCGCATGTGTAACCGATGCACGTAACTACGAAAATCGTAATATTAACGTACCTTCCGACCGGACAAACTTCACTCCGTGACTCTTTCCGTTTTAATTATGACGAAAAATATAGTGACTAACTACTCTTCGATGAGCGAAATTTTAAAACGGAATCTCTCTCGTTCGCGTGCACACGTATTAAATACCCCGCGAAAGAAGTATTTCTTTCTGTCTCACTCGCATACAGAAACGCCCTTTCTCGAAACGTTAGTCGCAATTTCGAATTTGACGTGCGTGCGTTAGAGACTCGTTAATCATCTTTTTTCTGCCTTGCGACTCGATGTCCTCGAGCGACAGAAGCCAAGGCCACGTTGATGTTTACCGAATCCGCCGTTAAACGTTGCCCGATTATAGTTGAGTTGAATCATGTACAAATCAGAGGTCGCTATGCGCGATATCGCCCGAACCTATTTCTGAAATGTACCTTTTTTAACACACATATATAATTATTTGATAATCGCCAATCCGCTCACGACGTTGTTGAAAGCAGATACAGATGTTTAATTTGGTATCGAAGAACTAAATGGGTTCAATCACTTAAAAGTGTTATTAAGTGAAATGCCGGTGTTGCACTTGTTGGAACGGATCTTTTCGGATGTATTTATAATAAATCCCGTTTTACGACACGCACATATTTACGTTTATTCATTTCGATACTAATTCACAAACAGAATTGACACAAGAATAATTAACTATAACTATTATACAGCGCTAATTAATTGTAATTTTAATATTCTTACTTTTAGTGCTTTACTCTTACTTTTACTCTTATTCTTACTGCGATTATTGCTGTAACACAAGTGAGGAGCAAGCGATGCTTATTATTTCTAAGATTCACACAATATAACACTAATTCTGCCGTGTTAGCAAAACCAAAATAATTAGTACAGTTATGATTTACTTGATAGGTATAATCTTCTGAAACTTTCAGTCTAATAATGTTACAGAACTGAACATAATTTTTTAACGCTTATATGTCTTGATTTAACCGACCACAATTGAAACATTGTGCAGTTTCTTACATACCCCAGCCATGGTAGTATATAAAGGAAAAATGTGTGAAATTTTATAACTGTTTGTATTTAACATGTGAGTGAATCGTGATTTCAAAAGACAGAAGTATAAAATATATATTTAAGAAACAACAAAGTTTAACCAATTGCGGTGGAAAGAAATTTATGGTTGCGCGTGGCAGAACAGTCGAACGTAAATCACTGCTAGACGAGTTCACGCAGTGTTCGACGTGTTCTAGAAGAGAATATAAAGACGCATCAACTGGCGATAAAATTATGTATAAATACTAAATTTATTTATTAATAATTTTGAGAGTGTGATATTTTTCAAAACAGCTCGGAATGTGTAACGCTGCAAGACATTTCTTACACTCTCACGTAGTCGACGTGTTACACACGTCGCTGGCATTCCTGTAACAAAAGCACCTCAACGTGCGTGACACGTCTTTCCACCGCAAGTAATTAATACAAATGTATTAATCTCTCTTGCTCTTGATTATTTATACTGTGGGTACATAGATATTTTGAATCTTAACAGTCTCTCAGTTCGTCTTACTACTTTACCGACCGCTCGAGGCTCAACTTATTGCATACGCATTCTCGATCGGCTCATTTTGGCGTAGACCCATCTTTAATGCATCGATTACGATAATTTTCTTCGCGTAATTAATAATTTAACATTTCTTTACAGCATATATACAATATCACTCAAAACAGTCACATTCGTGTAAGGTAACTACAAAATTTATACATTGAGCGTGTAAAAGCCGACTAAAGAGCCTTCATACGGCTGCTCTCCCACTCTAGTTATACGCACGCACTCACACCGTTCATACACGCATGCCGTACTCTGAACAAAGTTATTGACTTCACTTTCCTACAGCACTTATATAAAGTAAATTCGAAAACAGAATTGTATACCAGGTTTGGTTACGGATTTATTTTGTTACAGCGCGATGCGAACGACAAGTTGCATCCAGTGTATTTTGCAGGCGACTAGACCACCGATACTGAAGCAAAATATTCAAGCTACGAGCTGGAGGTATTAGCTATTACTAAATCTTTAAAGCGATTCTGTATATATCTTTCAGGGTCACCATTCAAACTTGTAACAGACTGCAGAGCGTTCGCCTTTACCATGTGAAAAAAAGACTTGGGTGTCCGCGTGGCACGGTGGGTATTATTATTAGAAGAATTCCAGTATACTATTGAACATAGACCCTGTTTGGGACTCCACGATTGTTACGTGTGTAAAACCGCTCGAGTTCCGGTTGAGCTTGCACGTGGTGTGCCGACTAACAAGTTCAAATTCTATGTTGTTCCAGTTCTATATGATCTAGCTCTATACTGGTTGTATGCTAGTCTATACTGGATTCAATACTGATCAAGTCTCTGCTAGTTCAAATCTATACTGTGTTGTGTTCTATACTATGTTGTTATACTATGTCGTGATCTATACTATCTCTGTACTATGTTGCTTCTATACTGTTATACTATCTGGTTGAATTCTATACCAGTTCTATACTATTCAGTTCTGTGTTATACTATGTTATACTATGTCTCGGCGCCGAAGTGACACAGTTTTATATGGAGGAGTTCGACTGGTCACTCCTCAAGGCGATACGCTAATTGGTTAGAGCCAAAAAGTCAAAACTCCAATCAGCAGTATGCCCTGAGTGCCACCAACCCCCGTTCTTGTGCCCTTAGCACGCGTTTCGAGAACGAGGGTGGGGTGAGCCACTCGGAGCGGGAAGTTTCCCGAATTTAGGCAACGAAGGGGAAATTCCTCTAGGCCCATGTGCCTCTCAAGTGCGGGTGTTGGTTGGGCGTTGGGCCTATAGGAAGTCCCTTATTTACGATACGCTCTTTGTTATTGAGGAACCACGGTTGACTTAGAAATTAAGACTATTGTCCCTCAGTGGACGTTAAGAAAGTTCGACGAAAAAGGCAAAGAAAAGGCTAAAACGTCTTAGTCCTCAAAACTAGCACTACTGGCACGCTCATGTCGTAAATGTCTCAATGGAAACTTTCCACTGTTGTTTTGTGGAATGGAAGATGTTCTCCCCATTGAGAGACCTTGGCCGCGTGTGCAGCGCAAGGGTCTAACAGACCCGGAAGAAGCATGTTGCATGTAGATGCATTTAGTAGAAATCCTTTGCCCGAGTAATGGATGAGAGCGAAGAGAATCTATTAGTACGCGTAAAGAAAGTACAACAAAAGGACTCCGATTTGCTTAAGATACTAGAAATGATAAGAAGCGATAATTTAGTTGAGAGTTATATTCTAAGAGGCGATATTTTGTATAAGAAAGTAGATAATAAGACTTATTTAGTTTTACCTAAAATAATGCAAAATCAGCTGATCCGTAGAATACATAATATTGGACATTTCTCTATTGATAAGATATACACGATGTTAAAAAGGGAATATTGGTTTACTAATATGCATTCGAAAATAGAGAAAGTAGTACGCAACTGTATTGAATGTACTATATTAACAAAGAAGAAAAAGGGGAAACAGAAAGGTCTACTGCACACGATCGATAAAGGTGATCTTCCCGCGTATTCGTCAGTCGCTATTTGGTTCTGTCATTGTTAAGTAGCAGAATTATTTTTCGACTTCTTTGAAAACGCTTTTTATTAGATACCCGGTGTCGTAAAATATAGTTGTGAGTGTGTTTGTGTCACACGTATGTGGTGTTGTTGTGAGTGGATAAAAGAAGAGAGAAAAGAGAGCAGAGGAGAAGAGAGGAAAGTATACATTTTAGTGGCGGCGTAAATTATAATTAATTTGTACGTGAGTTGTGTACCTTTTGCGGACGGAACAATCGCGATTTGAATGCGTGTGGGTGCTTCACTTTTGGGCAGTGTACTATCTGCTTTAAGAGATCATTGACCCTCTTTACTCGAAAATCCCAATGGGCGAGTTTTGACATGCTCTTGTGGATTTTGCGAGTAAGCAGGTTTAATGTGATTCAACATTTTGGAAAGTGACTGAAGTTTTGATTTTGAATTACCCGTGACAAACAAGTTTTCCTGCGCCCCACGAGGTAAGCGTTATAATACATGTTGATACGGTCCTGGGTTCGCCTGTGCGCGGCGTGCCCAACGGACGGCGCTGCAGCGGATTGACTGATTTGGGGCAATCTTTAACTGATAATAACTAATTAACGAAGCGTTTAACGAAATTTTGTCACTCTTGATTTTCGTCTTATTTCATCGTCTAGACCCCCCATTTCATTTAAGTCCATAGGTAGATCAACACCTTGTATAGTAACTGTGACCCGTCTCGAGCACTTGCGAGAAAGGTGATCGCTAGCTCCCTCCTAGTGACGAGTGCAGGAAGGTCGCCACACTTCCTTCGATATTCGTTTCCCAGGATGACTACTTTCGTTAAATTTGGTCGTTCTCTTTTTACCATATTTCATAGTTGTTCATGTTGTCGAATTATTTCTTGATTGTCATCTACTTCTACAGCTTCGCTTTCACTGCTAAGAATGTCAATCCTTGCATCCTTATAATCGCTGCCTCCCACGTTATTTTCTACTTCGACATTTCCCTGCATTCTATTCTAGATCTTTCTTTCTTTATCGTCATTATCATCGTTATCATCCATTCTCATATTCAAATCAATTAATATTACATTATCCTCTTCTGTATTTCCATCCTCTTCTTGATTCAGTAACCCTGAGCCATTCGTGTCCTCCAAAAATTTTACATCACGGTCACACATTGTCTTCTTGGTTTCGAGTATGTATATTCGATATGTGTTATTTTCATTGTATCCAACAAACATTCCTCTTAACGTTTTTACCTCGAATTTCCTCATTTTTCCTCCCTTATTTAGCACGTATGCTATTCATCCGAACTTTCTCATGTGTCTTATGTTTGGTATTATCTCATTCCAGATTTCATACGGCGTTCCTCCTTGCACCCTTGACTTCACACGATTGCGGATATAGACCGCGGTGGTGGCAGCTTCTCCCCAAAACCTGAAATTTAATTTTAAATCATTCAGCAATGTTCTTGTCGTTTCCATTATCGTTCGACTGGCTCTCTCCGCAGTTCCGTTGGATTGCGGGGTCATTGGTAGATTTAATTCATGCTTAATTCCTTTTTCTGCAAACCATCTTCGCAGTTTCAGCACCAAATATCCCTGCCGTTGTCCGATCTGATCCTTTTTAAATTCTTCTCAGTCTGGTTCTCTTTCAAAGTTATAATTCTCTTCAATTCTGCAGCCGCATCACTTTTGTGGTTTATTAATCGAATGAATATCATTTTTTTTAAATCATCCACTATCGTAAAAATGTATTTTTTATCACCGTATGTTGTAGGCTTGACTGGCGCTATAAGATCGGCGTGCCACAATTCTATGGTGCGTTTAGTTCGTCTTCCTTCAATTCTCGGATGAGACTTCTTGCAGATTTTTCCTCCGATACACGATTCACAATTGTTTTCACATTCTCCGTTCATACCCATCACTAAATTATCTGTTTTCATTTGTTCGGTTATCTTTATACTTGCATGACCTAATCTGTTATGCCATATATCTCTCTTACTCTGCACTGTCGCAACTCTCTTATTCTCTATTAACGTTCTCACATAGTACACGTTTTTCACTCTTACCGCCGTCATCTCAACGTTATTTTTCCCGTCATACACTATCACCCCATATTTATCGAAATTAACAGGTTGACGATGCTGTCGTCAACCACGGAACATGGACGCCAGAGTCAGCTAGGGAAAAGTCCCTAGGGCTTCCGGCGTTTCTGCCAGCCACCATGAATCAAGTAGTTTCAGGAATTCGCGCGTGGAGTTAACACGCCAATAAAGTGCGATCACAAACCGGAATAAGAGTTCAGTTACTTTCTTCCCTTTCCTCTTAAGTGGGATAAAACCTATACGGAATGAGAGTTCAGTTACTGCTCCCCTTTTCTCTTAAGTAGGATTAAATCTACAACATACTACGAGAAACAAGTATTGCACATGCTTGAGGTATGGGGTTTGAAGGAGTGTCACCACCTGAAATCCAGCCGTAGATAAAAGGAAAGCGATGGAGCGATTTTGTTTCCGGCTTCGTTTTTAGGACGAGGAACTCCCTTAGAACACATAGTGGATATTACAGAGTAAGTTCCATATTGTACAGTGATATCGACGAGGCAAACGCTTTTATTTTTAACGAACCTTTTATCAATATACTTGTAAAATTCTTTTTATTAAAATAACAATAATTTAGATAATATTAGTTGTTAATATTAATGGTGTAACAGTATTATATCGTGTTCGGTGGTATTGCAATTAGATACACTTTGTAAATACTTTGATAAAGGTTCCGTTAAAATAAACTTAAAAATAAATGTTATTAAAATTTTGTTTTTTTTACATTTAGAAACTACAAAGATGAACGCCAAAGGTCGGTTAGAGCCGTACCTAGAACTGAAACTATATTTCCACTCCAATTACATGCTACGAGAATCAAGAATTGCATATGCTTTAGGCATGGGGTTTGAAGCAGTGTTACCACCTTAAATCCAGCCGTAGACATAAGGGCTGTGGAAAGGAACCGAAAAATAGGAATAGAAAGGAGGGGCATTATTTGTATCTGATTGTTTTTCTAAACTATTCTGATTCGATAAGAATGATGTACCACAGAAGCTCTGCTGCTTTTTCCCTCACTTCTGTTTGGCTACAATATTAGTCACGATATAAACTATAAATTTCTTCCATTTTAATTACGGAGGAATTTGAGCCAACACTTATCTGGTCTTTCGCATTTGATTCGCAGTCAGTCGCAAATTGTTTACGTGCGGATATTTCCGCCGCTCGTGTACTATATACATATATTCTGATCGCGTAGCGTACTTCATGAGGTAATGTCGCACGTGTAAGTACATATTTTTTAAATTTTCAACTGTTGCATTCTGTATGTATGCTATTTAGATATGCCTTTTATTTTTTTCATACTCGCTCGTTTTCATTTTGCTATATTTTTACCCATTATTAGGTTATAAAATCATTGAGAAGAATAAAATATTGTTTATGAGGTTATAAATGTGACGAAAATGAAGTTAAACAGGTGGTGAAAACATTTAGAGAAAAATCGGAAATTGCCTTTAAGACTATGAATACAACAAAACTAAAGTTATGCGGTATATGCAAATTGAAATGTTTTTATCTAACTATAATGTATGGAAATATATGAATAGAAACAAGAAAGGCCAGAAGTTTATAGTAAAAACAATATAGAAGAAGTTGGAGTAAATGAATAGGATATTTGTATCAAAAAGACCAGGTGAGATTTTATTACAATTATTAGCCATTCTCAATTAAAATAAGTAAAGGAAATTGTCATAATTAGACTGCATTTTTATGCAAATTCATATTTTTACAAACATAAGTAATGAAATAAGATTTAAATAAGAATTTGTTTCAACTTTTAGATATAATATATGTTTGAGGTGTTTTATATTTAAAGTACACATTTGTTGAATATACATTCTCTGCATATTACAATTTATTGTATATATAATCATAAATGTTTTAATTTAAAGGAGAACAGAGATATATTTCTTAAATAAAATTGTATATCGTTTATGTCTAGGTAGCCCATGATAAAACATACAACTTTGTTTGGAATTAAATCATCTAAGACTAAAAGTAACCGAGGGAATTCTGCTTCA
The DNA here is from genome assembly GCA_033822845.1 of Tetrapedia diversipes. Lineage (NCBI taxonomy): Eukaryota > Metazoa > Arthropoda > Insecta > Hymenoptera > Apidae > Tetrapedia > Tetrapedia diversipes. The sequence goes on along the minus strand of JAOPTO010002211.1, from coordinate 33,431 downwards.
TATATGATGAATAAAAAGAGGTGCTTACATTACATTGATGTTTTGAATCATACTTCATGGATTTCCTGGTAAGTAATAAATATAATTCACATGTAATAGTAGATATATTAAACAAATAAACAATAAGAGCCATAAACAAAATACTTTTATTATTTTGTGTGAAATGTTTAAAACAATCAAGTTCATTTAATTATTTGTGATTAGTTTATCTTAAACAGAATTTAATAATGTTATTATGTAATATTTTATTTAAAATTGTAATTCTGTAACTTTTTTTGAATCATAAAATAATCAAAAGATGGCTCGTCAAAACCACCAACTAGAAAGTGTTAAAAGTGTTATTTCCAACTTTCATATAATATTTGAAAAATTGTTTATTGCTTTTTATGTTACCTACATCAAAAAATGATTCTAGTTTATTAATGACAGTAATATATTTTGGCTTTATAAAGATAAAATGTATTTGGTTTTGCAAAGTACTACAATTTAAAGCTTTGGTTTTTGTTGAGTGTAATTTAAATATGCATATCTAATATTACATAGCAAAACACAGATTTTTGTCAATTAAAGAATAGTTGACATTTTACTCTGAATTTGTCCCAAATTAAAAAACCATCATTTATCTTTTATATAAGGTAAGATAGAACTTTAAAATCTATAAACTTTTAAGTACAGTTTACAAAAATGTAAATTGTGTGAAAGTCAGGATCTGGAAAAAAATACGTAATATAATTGTCTACCCAAAAATTAATGATTAATTCATATATGAATATATATATACACAAACATCTGTTTGAGTTTTTGAAGTTATTTGTATATGGATTTTTAGTATTTTCTATTATATAATTATTTTTCTATAAACTTTTTTATTAGGATTATGTTAATCCTTTTATTATTAAAATATAGTACATTTTAATAGTATTTTATTGTTCTAGATGATCAAATTTAAATGTTGAACAAAATTCGATTTAATAATTCTATAAATCTCTTACCTCCTCTATCTCTTGACTTCTATAAGTTCTTATCTTCTGAGCATTGTTTTGGAATTAAATGCCACAGAATGGACACTGTGTGCCATCATTTTTTCGATTAGGACTATCATTCTTTTAGATGTTTCAGTTTGTTTCCAGGTTCAGATTTTATGATGCTTTTCATAAGTTTTTCCTTTTTAGTGAATAAACTTTTTATTACAGCCTTCTTAGTATTCTTTCCCATCTTTGCTGATGTCATTTTTTATGTTTTCAAGCTGCTTTTCCAAGAGGATTGTAAAAAATATATAAATTCCTTGATGTTTGAATAATTTTAATTTAGCTTGTACATATTGAAACCACTTGTAACTTAAAAAATTATTCGAACAATTGCCATCTACATCTTCAACAAATGAAATACGTGTATTAGGTTTAAATTTTCTACATCTGGTTGTAAGAAACATTAGGTGGAAGTCTTAAGAATATATCAGTAAAATTATAAACAAATCCGAGAACAAGATTTATGGTGTATAAGCTATAAACATATAAGAGTATTCGAATATATGAATAATTTTTGAATTTTTTAATGTCAATATCTGGTTAGTCCTTTAACACCAATAATATGCGTTAATAATGTACAAACTTTGCATATCATGTGCAAGTTTCATACATGTATCCCTTTTGGTTGAGTTATATATTTTGTGAATTTTATGTCTTAATAAATATTTTGTAATTATTCAATAATTTCTGAGTTTTTTTGCAATTTCAGCATGTAAATGTTCTATGGAATTTAGGTTAGTATTCTTGTGGAGTTTTTATTGTAATGAATGGTATTATGTACCTGTTATCATGAAAGACCGAAATTGGAGAATTTTGATTTGAATGTCAAGATTCACATATTCGTTTGGTGTATGCCCGAAATATTTGCTAAATATTCTTATTTCCCACTTAGACCGGAAAATGTTGACATTCACTGATGGTGAATGTTGAATAAAAATATTTTTATCACGTTTTTAAATCATACCTTATTATTAAAACATATTATAATATATGTCAAAATACGAGAAAACTTAAGTAACAGCACATGCAAATAAATTGAAATCATACTTTATTGTTAAAATATATTATGATAGATTGATTTATTTCAACATGTATTGCTTGGAAATGAACTCGGTTTTACATTAGTATCTTTTTTCTCTCATTCCTCTCTCAACTCGTTTGGAATATATCTCTAAAATATAATTACTATTTGGACATCTTATTCTCTTTGGTTTTTTCTTATTATGATCACGTTTTTGGTATTCGTATTTTGTTCTTCTCTATTCTGATCTATTATTTTACTTATCTAAATTACTGTAATCACTCCGCACATCTTCGCGTATACCGCCACCTATACCGCATGCACTATCGATCTTATATATAATACATTTATTCTCTTGTTGCATTAACTTACTATCGGTACTTTATACGTTATGCATCTCCCGAGCTTTTTGCTTTCATCCCCTATCTAATACTCTGCACCATTCTACGGTCTGCTCTGTACATTCCTCTGTTATGATCTCTTGACTATTGAATTGTGCTCTCTTTAGATCTTTGCATTCGTTAAGCAAACACAATGTGCCTGCTTTTTCTTTGCACAGTATGCATTTCCTCCTCTCCTCACTTTTCTAATATTTATTATTGTCTTCTATGTTGCTGCTTACTTTTACATATTTTTACTCCACTCCTTTCTTGTTGTTCTAGACCTTCCTGACTGAATCCATAATCGTTGATACACTTCCTCCTCTGTCTTCCCTACATTGTTTTTTTCTGATTTTTTATTACTTCTTCTACGCATTTCTTTAACATAGGCTTGTTGTTTTCTCTCTCTGTCTTTTCCTCGAATCTTGCAGCTGATTTCATTAAGTTAATGTTAACTTTATTCCTTAGGGTTTCCTTCTGTACTATGTAATTTTGTGTCCATCTGTCTAATCCAAGGCACCACTTTATATACTTCGTTTGTACTTTTTTTACCTCCTCCCATTCCTTCCACCCACTGAACTTCCACTCCATTGCTCATTACGGTTGCCACCATACTATCATACAGCCACATTCTTTTTCTAAAGCTATCCCTGAATAATCTTTTGCCTAGACCCCATATTTGTCTTGTCGCTAGCATGCGTTTTCTGACTAGGTTGTTTATGTGCTCTTTATTATTTCCATCTTTGTTAAAAGTGTATCCTAAGTATGTGAAGCTTTTGACTTTTTCTATTTCCTTATTTCCTCAGCACCTTTTTCTGTTCTTCTTCCTTCCTTTACTTACCTCAGATCCCATCACCTTGGATTTTTTACAACTCACTACTAATTTCATTTCCTTTGGTTAGCCTTTTTCTACTATCAACATATCTTTTAGAGCCTCTTCGCTGTTTGCAAGTAGTACAACATCGTTCGCGTATGCTAAATTCCATATTCTCGTGTCTCCTATGTCTATCCCTCCAACGCTCGCCTTTTTCAGCTGATCTTCCATATGTGCTATATATAAGGCAAACAGCATTGGGCTCAGGGGACAACCTTGTCATACCCCCTCAGTCAGCCAGAATTCCTCACTATTTTCCCCTTCTGTATAAACTTCCATCCTCACTTCCTCGTTGATCTCCACTGTTCTCTCAATTAATCCTTTTCTTTCCCCTCTTTTTTCCATGTCATGCCACAGCTTTTCTCTATTCACAGATTCGAAATCGGCTTTGATGCGTATTTTTTGCCACCGCTTTTCATCCTTTACTGTTGTATGATGGGAGTATTCTCTTGTTCTCCGCTTCGTCCAGTATCCTTTTGTGTACTATTGCTGCATAAATTTTGTACACCGAATTTAGGAGTGTGATTCCTCGATAATTCAAAATTTCCTTCGTTTCTTCTTTTTTAAATAATGGATATTCTGATATTATTAAAATAGGAGATATATATGTATACATTTTATGATATATGTTGTATTTTGCTTTTCTGTGTTGCTGCTTCATTACCGAGGAGGAACATATATTGTTGTTGTCGAAATCCACATCTACACAGGAGGTGATTTCTAGATTGGTTTTTTGATAAGTCACGTGATAATTCGCGGTCGCCTTCAAATACCTCAAAATGAGTTTTGCAGCCAACCAGTGGTGTTTGCAGTGACATTTATTAAATTGACTCAAGTAACTAACGCAATAAGAAAAGTCTAATGCAAGTCACAATATAATTTAAACAACCAATCAGTTCCTGGTCGCTCATCATTTATATTCTTGTGTTCTAATCTTAAACCTATCAGATATGGTGTGTCGGTTTACTTTCTGGTATATTAAATTTCTTTAACTCATTTTTGATATAAATTTCTTGATCTAGCTTGATCTAGTTAATCTAACCTCTTTTCTTTCAACTCTGATTCATAAGATTGATTTTACCGCTCCTAAGCCTTTAATCATGAATTCTGAGGCTAATTGGTTTACTACTTTCTTTTCCATGTCGTTATTATTAAATATTAATATGTCGTAGACGTTCATGGCAATTATTAATTTTATGTTTTCGTTAATCTTCGTATATACGCAAGGAGCAATTAAACTTTGTTTAAATCCTAATTTTAACAGTATTTAATTGATTTTATCATATCGAACTTTTGAAACTTGATTTAAGCCATAGATTGCTTTCCTAAGCTTGCATACTTTGTGGTCGTCTTTATTACTTATTTATTCATTTATTTATTTATTTATTTAGTATACGGATTAAACCTTTAATATACATAGGTTACAAATTAGGAGTTACAACAAGTTGCAAATGAGCAATTAGAAAATTAGGAATTAGAAATTAGAAATTAGTCGTAGGTGGACAAGAGATGAAGTTGTTTACGCTTGAAGCAATCGAAGTACGAAAAAATATTCATTTCCTTACAAATGTTATTTACATTGATAATTACGCGATTAATACAATTTTGTACGCCGCACGACGTAGGATGATTTTCTTGTGGAAATAGGATGTGATTTCTAATAGATGCAAGTGACAAATTAGTACCAAATAGCGATAGTATTTCAGTGCAATTAATATGACCATTAGGTATTTTGAAGGTAAATAATGGGTCATCCATTACACGTCTCCTTGCAAGGGGAAATAGATTTAATTTGGTTTCGAGGTGTTGGTTATGATGTCGCAAAGACATAGTATGTCCTATACGGTGAGTAGCAAGACGTAGAAAACAGTTTTGAACACTTCCAATTTGATACGGTGGCCGCACTGAAGAACAATAGATTAGTCAGAACGGGCAAGTGATATATACAGTAAGGAGCAAAACTGAACATACATAGGACATTTTAACAAAAATAATGTTTTCTTCAATATTTACATGTAGAATATAGTAGGTCACAGAAGTAAGTAAACAGCTAGGATTGTTACGAAAATGTATATGCAGAATGGTAGATATTTATTTATATACACTGAAATTAATACTTGGTCATACTACACAAGGGTACTTATATAACTACATAATAAAAACTTAAATTATTTGATTTAGTATTTACAGAAAAAAACAAAAACGCGAAACGAGTTATAAATGTATGTCACAAAATTAAGTAAACAAAAATATTATACACTAATTAATATCCACAATGATGACCATTTTGGAACGACATTTTCGCCAATCTATTTGGCAAGGAAAGTCTGTATTTCCTGCATTCTTCAATGGTAAATAATTGCCATTTTTCCTCTATTAAACTTTGTAACTCCGCCAGGTTACGAGGTTTACTTTCTGCAATACGTAGTTTTAGAATAGACCACATATTTTCGATTGGGGAAAGATCAGGGCTTTGTGGAGGCCATTCTAATATGTTTATTGCACTCTCTTGCAAATATTTAGTAACAATTTTTGCTTTGTGTATCGGTGCATTATCTTGTTGAAGGATGAAGTCGTTACCTATTAATCGTTTCCCTTCTGGAATTATAATTTCTCTTAGTAAATTTAGATACACTTGGGAATTTACTTTTCCTTTTAAAATATTAATTTTCCCCACTCCAAAATATGAAACGCATCCCCAAACCATAATACCCTGTTCCAGTGACTTTAATGTTGGTTTCGCACACTCATACGACGAAAATTCTTCCAGACATACATCCGTCCATGGCTGTATTTTAATCTAATCATAGATTCGTCGGTCCAAAGTATATTTTCCCAAAATGTTATTGGTTTCAAAACATGTTTATTGTAAAATTCTATTCGTCTTTTGAGATTTTTCTTACTTAAATGGGGTAACTTTCGTGCAACGCGTCCGTGTTTTCCTGAAGCCCGTAAACGTCGGCGAATGGTTTCAGTGCATGGTACAATTTTCCCTTCATTTAGTAATTTTGCACGTATTTTTGGAGCAGATAAAAAGGGATCTGAGTTAGAAATATTAACTATTCTTTTATCTACTCGAATATCAGTGACTCTTGGACGTCCAGATTTGGGTGCAACTGAAACTCGTCCGGTACTCTTGAATGGAGTAAGAATTTTGAAAATAGCTGCTGGTGTTTTATTGAAAAATTTAGCGATTTCTCGATAAGTATTTCCTTTGTTTTTCATTTCAATAACAATCCTCCTCTCCTCGTTTGTTAAATGCCTCTTTTCAACCATATTTTTGTATTAATCTTAAGAAGAATAATGCAAATGTTGCACATAAACCAGAAAATAAAAAAATATACTATAATAATTGAGCAGCATAACCATAATACAGTGATACGGCAGCTAAATACTAAGAATTTATAATGTAACACACATAATACAAAAATACACGATATTAACATAGTGTACAACAAAAAAAAAAGAATGTTTACTTACTTTTGTGGTGCTTATAAATGTCACGTCTAAATAAATTTCGTGTAATAACTTTAATACGCAAAGGAAATTCTTGTTTAATAGGTGGAAAACAATTGAAAACATTGCCTTGACGTAGGCTATTACTGTTGCTAGGATATCTAACAGCATACTTCACAAACATCTAATTAAACATACAAAACGCTACAGTTTACTTACTTTTGTGACCTACTGTATATAACAAATAACATACTTAGTATTATCTACAATCTTTTGGGCTTTCAAAACAAATTTAACATTTGTGATATCATTACTATTTTGCTTCATACAATTTTTTTCATGTAGTTGGTTTTGCACCGCAACCAATTTTGGATAAACATTTCAGATTTTGGTACACTTAACACGTTCAACCTGGGCATTACTTTCATCTGGCGGCGTAAACCACCGGTGGTTCACATTTTTTTAAATTCAATAGCTGGGAAGGGATTAGATGATAAAAAATAAAAGAAAATTATTTTTACAGTTGTTTTCAATATAAAGAAAAAACAATTCGTTAAACAAAATAGTCAAAATGATCAATAATTATAATTTAAGTAATAATAATAATAATAATTCATTTATGAACTTCTGCAAAACATAGGGTACAAAGCGTTGGTTTATTTTTACAGGCTGGGCATTAAATATTGACTCTTACGGTCTTCTTGATGGCATTTCCCCTTCCTTCCTTCTTAGTTATTGAACAACAGCAGTTCTTACATCGTTACTTTGTCGTTCTTAGGGGTCCATCATACTTCATCAGAATATGACAGAATGGTTTCGCTGTAAGAGGTTAATTTTCAATTTTCAAAAGAGCGTCAATTATTCTTTTACGAAAATTTAGAATATAGATATTTTTACGAGTACCGAATTATAGCCACTATGCATTTACTAACATCGTACTACATATCAATTCTAATATTATCTTTCTATACCATTTAATGGTTTTTCTTAGTGAACTATAGTAAGCTGACATTTAGTCAGAGAGATCGGCTTCTTTTTCGGCATTATAGTTTAGAACACAATCCGGCTTTTGTACAGATTTGTGCCCTCTAGTTGTGACTTTCATAAGGAAGCACTTGTGGTATTTACATGTTGTTAACATCAGTACTGATATAAGTATAAATATTTTATTTATATAGGTATCTCAAAACTCGTGAATAGAGTTTTAGTATTAGGTTGGTGCATATGAAATGTCGAATTTTCAAGTCAATGTATAAAAATGCATATCTTTGTTCACAAGTTGTTTATTTAATCAAAATATGCTCCATTCGCTTCAATACACTTTTCCCAACGGGACTTTAAAGCATAGATGCCTGTCTTAAAAAAATTCTGATCTTTAGAATCAATAAATTCAGATATCGAATTTTTCAGACTTTCTTCATTTTCATACTGTTTAGCCCGTAAAAGAGATCCAAATGTTTAAAAAAATGAAAGTCGGTTGGCGAGAGATCCGGTGAATTGGCTGGCTGCTGCAAAACTTCATATTTCAATTCATTTAATTTCGCAATTGTTCTATGCGATGTATGCTGCCGGGCATTGTCGTGAAGAAGTAGTGGGGCATGCCGATTAACGAGCGATGGGCGTATAATTTTCAATTTTTCGTGCATCTCTTCAATGTACTGGCAGTACTTTTCGGCCGTAATTGTCTCCCCGGTTCGAAGGAACGAGTAATGAATTACCCCAGTCACATTCCATCAAACTGTGATTAAAATCTTCCGTGGATGAAGTGGTGGCCTTGGAGTATGAGCACAAGGCTCATTCCTATCAAGCCACCGAGCACACCTTTTCCTGTTATCGTAAAGAACCCACTTTTCATCACAGGTAATAATCCGATCGAAAAATGGCTCTCGATGAAATCGGGTTAGTAGCGATGAGCATACGTTCAACCGATCCAGCTTATTTCGCTCGGTCAGTTCGTGCGGTACCCACTTATCCATTTTTTTTCACCTTGCCAATTTCAGAAAGATGTCGCAATATCGTTGTATGGTCAATTTCCATCCTGGTAGCAAATTCCCTTGTGGATACAGTTGGATTCGCTTCCACCAATGCCTTCAGATCATCATTTTTCACGGTTGTTTTGGGTCTTCCTCGCGGTTCGTTTTGTAGTGAAAAATCACCAGACCGAAATTTTTCAAACCAACGCTGCACTTTTCGGTCGTTAACAGTATTCTCCCCAAACGCCTGGTTTATGTTGCGTGCAGCTTTTGCAGCATTATTACCAAGTGTAGGGGTGTACGTCGGGTAACACGAAATAACAGTACCGGAACATAAAAGTACTTTATTCTCAACTCCACGACCGTACCCCTACGTGCTCTAATCAAGACTGTTGTTTCACACCCGCCACGGCATCGAGGAAGCCGGATTTCGGATAATTCCCGATTCCTTCCCCTCAGCACCGTCTGATGTTTCCGGCACCGCGCTTTCCTTTCGGCACCGCGCTTTGTTTTCGGTGCCGCACTGCCTTTTCGGTGCCGCACTGTCCTTTCGGCACCGCACTATCTTTCGGCACCACACTGTCTTCTGCGGTGTCGCATCAAAGGACGCCTACACAAGTTTATACTCGTACAAAAAAATTACCCGAATATCGGTTGAATTCATATCGGTAGAAAATTCAAAACAAATAACAAAAGGGAACACTTTTGAGAAAATCTCCTTTGTTGAAATGTGACTCTGGCGATGGACAGTACGACTATAAACGAGGTTATGCCAAAAACAAAAGCATAACGAAAACACGAAGAGAAACGTTTGCACGTAAAAAAAATCCGACATTTCATATGCACCAACCTAATACTTTTACAAGTACTTTCTAAGAATTTCACACAACTACTCAGTCTCTGATGACAGCCACTGATAACGGGAAAAGTACTGAAGTAAACAGGCGCTACCTGATGAATAAACAATTTATCATTTCGTGCACATCGATCATAGAGATTTCGAAAAAATATACCAGGTTGGACGTTTTAATATTTAGTCCATAAACCATTAGCTTTGATAATTGCTTGACTACGTTTGAGTATACTTAATACTACTCTGATGTAATACTGCTGCTTACTTACTTTATTGGGTGTATGGCCCCGTAGGGGCCGTTTCACCAAACTATACAAGGTTAACAATCTTATAATTCCTATACATGTTTCTAGACTATCAAATTTCTTATAACAGTAAATATTTTGTGTAACATATATCTCCCAAACAATAACGTTGTTCTTAATATGCTAAGTTTTACATGGTAATGTCTTAATTTCTAGATATTGCCACTTCTGCTTTGGTGATTGCCTCCCCGTCGGCTTGTCCGGGGTCGGTCGGTATCATCGCTCTCCGTGTGGATCCGCCATATTTTCCTACGGCGCGGGCCCGTCTCGGGTGGGGGCTCTTTCCCTTAATCTCAGCTTGGCGGTGGTGGGGGGGCGTATTCCGCCGGCCTCTCCACGCTATCTGAGTTTCTTGTGATATGTCTCTTCCTCTCCTAGGTTTTTCTTCCTCTTTGGTGTGTGTGTGGTTTACCCGTTCGGTGTCCCCTCTAGGCTGATTCTCAGAACCTGCCTTCTGCTAAATTACTTACGTACTAACTTACGTGCTAACAGTATACTATATGAGTTTGTTTTTTTTTTTTTTTATTTTTTTTTTTAACTCTGCTATTACCCTATTGAATTAATGATACTGTGTGTTGCGGTCGGAGTACGACCGATCTTTACCTTTTCTATTGCTATTGTTTCCTCTTTTTTTTTTTTTTTTTCCCCGGACCGCGAGGAGCCTATCCCCTCTTTTTCTTCTCCTGCTACTCCCGGATCTGAAACAGAGGTAAGGGACCGGACCTCGCGCTCCCTTTTTGTTTGGTGTGTGTTCTATGTTACTAAGCTGACTTCTAATCTTTATTGTTGTCTTGTTAGTCTACCGTTATCCCTGTATTCCCATGTGGTCCGTCTGTTGTCCGTGTTGTGTGAATGTGCTGAGTGTGTGCCGTCTAAGTGCTTGTTCCGGGGGCGGCCCCGCCCGCGAGTGTCCTATCCACCCCCGCAAACGGAGCCACCCCCAGAGCTGCCAGTTTGGGTTAGGGGTCTAGTCCCGTTTCTTTCATAAACACCGCTATGTTTCTATATATTTTCCCCCTATTGCTCGTTAGGAGGGCTGGCGTATTGCCATATAGTATATTCAAGCTGTCCATATCTTTCTTAATTTTTTCCAGTAGGTTCCTTCTTGCCTCGTTGTGAATTGGGCAATACCACAGTATGTGGTCCAGCGTTTGTGGGGTCTCTTCGCAGTCACAATCTCCTCCTACGATATATCTCTTCCTTGCCAGAGACTCCTTCAGAGTGTGATGATTGCTCCTTAATCTTGAGATCAGTCTTAGTGTGTACTTCTTTCTTGCCTGTGCCTTTCGAAACCATGGTTTATAGGGCCTAATGGCCCTTCTGTCAAATATTTCTGAGAAGAACTTTATGCCTTTTTCTCTGCCTTCGCTTGTTGCTATGTTTATAAACGTGTCCCAAATCTTGGCTCTGTATCTTTTTTTAGCGTCTATGGATGGTATGAGCACGTCCTTCTCTATATTCCCCAGGGAGTTGGCCTCGTTGGCTGTCCTGTCCGCCATCTCGTTTCCGGGGATGCCCTGGTGTCCTGGCACCCACATCAGGGCCAGCTCCCTCCTCCTGGGTTCCTTTTCTGGTGTATCGGTTTGTATGTGTTTCCTGATTCTTTGTAGTGTGTGGATTACCAGTGGATTCGTCTTCTTGTCCTGTCCGTCTATTATCGTTGCTCTATGTAACGCATCTAGTGATGACTTTGAATCTGTGAGTATTACCGTTGTCTCCGCGTTACCTGGTTCTTCTGCCCAAGCTAGTGCCTTCAGGATGGCATTTAGCTCCGTCGAGAATATCGATAGGTCTTTGTGAACTGCGTACCTTCTCCTCTGGTATTCCCCCGGACCGACTTCCCTGACAATCCCCATCCCGTTAACTTCGCTGCTAGGGTTTTTCGACCCGTCCGTGTAAAATATATTTACCCTTCTGTTTCCCCATCCTAACTTTTCTAGCGCTAACATGGTTGTTCTCCTTTTTTCCTCTGGGTGGCCGTTGCTCAGATGAGTACCCAGAGATGTGTTTATGATCAGTCGATTGCCTTCCTCGGAGTCCGGGGCCTGTCTGCCCCTCCATTTGGCCTCTTCTAGTTCCCCGGAAGAGGTTTGTAGCGTGAGTCTCAGGGAGGGTTTGATTTCTCTGAACGTCTCTACCAAGATTGATTTTCTTACTGCATTAAGTCTCGTCCTGCGGAACGTACTTGCCTGCCGCTCTGTTATGAATGTGATGATTCTTTCAAATTTGTCTATTCCCCCCCCCCCCCCCTCTGCTTTGTCCAGCCAGAAGTTTGCCGCCCTTTGCTTTGCTCTTAGAATTGTGCCCACGTATGCTGTCTCCACGTTCATTACGTTAAGTGGGGTGGAGTTGCGATATCCCATAGCGTTCCTGAGTCCCTGTGATTCTATTCTCCTCAATCTCTCGCTGTTACTGTTACCTTTTGCGTTTAAATATATCCCCGCTCCGTAGTCCATGATGGATCCTATGAGGGATCTCAGAATACACAGGGCCCACCAGGGGTCTGCTCCCTTCTTGCCTCCTGTAATGTATCTTAACAGATTCATCCTTTTCTTTACTCTTGCTACTACGTCCTCTGTGTGTTGGTTGAAGCTCAGGCCCTCGTCGAAGATGACCCCTAGGAATCGAGCCTCTTGTTTTCTCGATATCCCTGCCGTGAATAAGGATGGTTTGATTTCATCGTGTGTGGGTGGTTTGTTTGGGGGGCTGAAGGCCACGTAAACCGATTTCTCCTCCGACAGCTGTAACCTCCTGGAATCTAGGAATGTTTTGATAATATTCAATTTTTCTGATGCTTTCTCCATGGCTTCCTCTTCCGTTTGACCTCGTGTTATGAACGCGATGTCGTCCGCGTACATATATATGGATGTATCCTGATCCGTGAAACCCGCGGGGAGATCCGCTACGTAGATGTTATATAGAGTGGGGCTGAGCACCGCTCCTTGCGGCAGACCCACCTCCCAGTCTAGACTCTCTCCAGGGAGAGTAGCTCTATTTATCCTCACCCTCCTCCCGGAGTTCCATTCTCGGATCCATCCCCTGATTTGCCTTGGGCAATTTTTTCTGACTAGGATGTCATTCAGGATTTTTAGGTTGACGTTGTCGTACGCTCCTTGTACGTCCAGGAATCCGCCTATAGTGAAATCGTTTCGTTGTAAATTTTCTCCCAGGGACAAGAACATGTCCGAGATGCTGTCCATCGTTGATTTGTTTTTTCTGAAACCTGTTTGTGCTGTGCTCAAGATTTTCTGTCTGTATACCCATATGTTGATTCTGTTGTTAATGACTCTTTCTATTATCTTACTGACACACGATGTCAGACTAATCGGTCTAAGCGCCTTCTTTCCCCTCTTCTCCAGGAACACGATCTCCGCGGTCTTCCAGTCCTCGTGTACCCAGCTGCTGGTCCAGCTGTAGTTCACAAACGCTAGTAGCATCTCTTTCATGAACCTGGGGATTTTCCTCAATATTTCATAGTCCAGCCCGTCCTTTCCCGGGGCTGACTTTTTTTTCCCTGAATTCTGTATTGCCCACTCCAACTCCTGTGAAGATATGCTTCCATTGAGGTCTGTCTCTCCGGCTACCGGGTTTTCTGGGGCGTCTTCCGTGTTCTGCTGGTTTAACTGGTTAGGTTGGTCGTTTCTTGCTCTTATTTTCCCTATCTCCTCTTCCTCTAGGGAGTTCCTTTCCTCGTGGTTTAGGTTGGATATGGTGTCTGTGAAGCCTACTTTAATTTCCCTGATTTTTTTCCATACTGCCGATGCGTCTGTGTTTCTATTGATTATGTTCGTTAAGTTTTCCCACGTTTGGTTTTTCTTCTTTTTTACTAGTGTCTTCCAGGTGTTTTTGTATCCGATAAGCTCGTTCCAGAGGTCCATGCCCCCCTGGGTATTGAATCTTTTCATTGCTTGTTTCCATCTTTTCCATGTCTCCTCGCATTCTTTATCCCACCAGTGTTTCCTGGTGCCCTTCTCTTTGGAGTTTCGCTTCGGAATCCTACCCTGGTTTTGCCTCTCTGTCTCTACTCTGTTGGGGGGTTTGTCCGCCTCTTTGATCGCTTGGTATATTGCTTGTTTCCATGCTTCGTATTTCGCGTTCCACGTCTCGGCTTCCCCAATTTGCGCCTCTATGTCTTCTTTGTTAAGTACGAGAATGTACCAGAATTCCTTCCAGTCTATTGTCCTGTGAGAGTATATTCTTGTGTTTCCGTTCTGTCTTGCTGCTGTGGGTCTGGGCCTTCCGGTATCTTGGATGTAATATTCCAGGATCTGGTGGTCCGACCCCAGATCTAATCCTGATTCTAAGACCGTTATGTTTTGTATCTGTTCTAAGTGGGTTATTATCAGGTCTAGGTTCGATGAGCTGTGCGGTGTGATTCTTGATAAAGTGTGTTCATTTGCTACTGCGAGGTCAAAATCTTCTATTGCTTCTTCCAATGCGTATCCTGCGCTCGAATTCGAGGGGCAGTTCCACCTGTTATTGTTAGCGTTTAGATCTCCCATGATAATTGTATTTTCGTCCGGTTGAATGTTGTCCAAAAGTTGCTTCCAATTGTGATATTGTGCCCGAGAGTTCGGCGGCCTATATACTATTATAATTCTTCCTAACGAGCCTGTTGCCTGTGTGACTAAGGACACCCCCAGGGTTTCAAAACCCCTGGTGGGGGGGATGTCTATTTTTTGAAAATTGAGTTCTTTCCTATAATAGAAAGCTAGACCAAAGCCTCTGGCTCTGGTCCGCTGGTCGGGACTACTAAAACTACTATAATTCTTTATGGGTGGCGGATCCGGGTCCCTTACCCATGTTTCTGTTACTGCCATGAAGTCGTATTCGGTGATGACCAATTCCAATTCTATCATCTTGGGTTTCAGGCTCCTCGCGTTCCACAAGGCTCCTCTGAAATTACTCATCTGGATTAGTGTGTGTATTGAATCTGTTGGTGAGTGTGAAACTGTGGTATCTGTGTGTTGCTGGTTGTATGTTAGTCTGTATGTAGTGTTTCTAGTTTAGTAAGTTTTTTTTTTTTTTGGTTATGTCTTTTTCTGTCTTCTTTTTTTTTTTTATTTATATAAAAATACTTAAGATATTACCTATGTTCTACGTTGACCTAATACTAACTATTCTATGATTGTCTCGTTTCTACTTCTTTATCCTTTCTTAGCAATGAATCGTCGGATTCCGTATCCGGAGACCGGAATTCCTCCGACGAGGACTTCCTTCCTTCTTTTGTTTGAGTTGGGCTTGGCCCCCTTTTCGGAGACCCCGCCACGGACGCCGCCTGTGAATTTCTCCCTAGACTCAGTGACAGGGGTCTTCTTGCGGGGGTTTCCTCCTCTGACTGTGACCCCTTCTTCTCCCGGGTGACTCCTGATGCCCCCATGTTAGATCGGGGGGGTTGTGTGTCTACTTGGCTTATCCTCCACGGTAGAGAATCTTGCTTTAATTCTTCCTCTCCCCGCCGTTCCCTCGCCTGAGGAATGCCCGGGGTTGTCCCGCCCTCCGTGCTGGAGGCCGTGTGCGCGTAGCTATGATCTTTTCCTATGCTGGTGGGGGGGGGTTGTCCTCAATAATGGCCTTTGGACCACCCTGGCTGTCCTACCTCCGCTGTTGGTCTTGTTCCGGGTAAAAATGGTCGTTGTCTCGATCGGGTCGCTATCCCCTGACCAGTCCTCATTCCATAGACTGTTCGGGGGGGGATCCTTCGAAGGAGATAATTTGTATCTTGCGTATTTATCATTTTCTTCTCTCAGTCTGTTGCTGATTTTCTCCTCAAAGCCCCTTTCTCTAATGAAGTCCAAAAGATCTTTCAGGAGTTTGTCCTCCTCCTTCTTTCTTAATTCGTTTTCCCTCTCCGCTTTTCTCCTTCTCTCCTGCTTCGTTTCCTGTTTCGTGTCTTTCCTCTCCTTGAGAGGGGGGCTGCCGGTCTTCTCTCTCATTGGCCTGGTACTGGCTGTGGGCCTGGTGGGGGAATTCCCCCTCCTATCCTTCTCTGCCTGACTCCTGCTGCCTCGTGATGGTGGGGGGCTCGGCCTCTCTCCGCTTTTCTCCCGGCGGTCGGACTCATTTCGCCTTCTCCTTCCCAGCACCGTCGCCCAGCCCGGCTCCTGGTTGTTGGGGGGGATTTGGCTTGGCCTTCCGTTCTCCCCCTCCTTATTCCTGGCTTGGGAAGAACTAGGCTTCCTCCAAGACCCTTGACTCTCCTTGCCGGGGTTTTCCGGCATCTTGTTTCTCCAATCGTTTCTACCTCCTGGCACCAATTGGTTTTCCCATTTTGGGATGTTTCTCACGTTAGCTTGGGCCCTTCTGCCCGTGTTCGCTGTTGTATCTTCTGGGATTTCCACGGTCAACCCCAGGTCTAGCCTGGCCTGTCTCCTTGCTTCCTCGAAATTGCAATTTTTATAGGCAATGATCTTGTTAATCCTCGCCTCCAGCCTATACTTTTCGCAATCCCTGTTAAGCGCAGAATGCCCCTGCCTACAATTTACACAAAATGGCCGCTCTAGGCACTCCCCGTGCGCCCTGTCTGAGCACGTGAAGCAGCGGGCCATCGGGTCCTTGCATTGGATTTTCAGGTGTCCAAATCTTAGACAATTATAACATTGTCTGACCGCCCTGATATACGGCGTCACTTTAAGGTTCACAAATCCTTCCATGATCACTAACCTTGTTGGCAGTGAACCTCCACGATATTTGATTAGCACAGCGTTGGATTCTCTCCATTCGAAGCCCCCTTCCACCTTTGTCCTTTTCTTCATTTTTTCCACGGACACGACGTTCTGTCCGGGGACCATCTCTTCCTCGAGCTCCTTGACGGAGCCATCCCAGTCGTTGATAATGCCCCAGCGTTCCTTGTAGCGGTTTGGGACGTACGCCCACATTCCATTCTCTCTATTGTCCTTGGTCTTCTCCAGCACTTCCCTCAGAATGGCATTTCTGGAGACTTTCACCTCCGCCCTCCTCTTGTTAGCCATCCTTATATATTCTATACCTTTAACCCAGTCCTTTAAAAACCTGTAAATTTTCACGGTGTTACTGGTTTTGCGGTTCGTGTCCGCTTTACCCCTCGTTTCTATCTCGAATATTGTGGGGAGCGCTTCTCCGGTCGGCGATTCTTCCTCCGAAGAGTCCGCGTCCCACGTGCTTACCTTGCGACTGCCTTTTTTCCTCAGCTTCTTTTCTTTTCTTTTTACTATATCTGTTCGCTCCTTAGTCTCTGCTAAGGTAGGGAAGCTACCTTCTATACTGCAATTCTCTATTTTATTATTTTTAGCAATACTTGACTCTACTCTGTTCTCACGTGTGATCTCTGCGCTGTACTCCGTTGTTAATGGCGGAGACGCTTCGGTTTTGGGCCTTGCTGCCCCTTCGTCACCGTTCGCATCCCCCTCCACTTCCCTAACGGGATTCCTCAGTCTTCTTGTCCGGTCTGCGCCATCGTCCCCCGGCGACGACGGCCGTTTCCGGGACGCTCGCGTCGGTTCGGCGAGGGCTCCCATTGGCTGTTCTTGCGCCCCGGAAACAGTTCCGGGGTCGCTTCCCTTGACTCCGTAGATTTCGTTGGCCGGCCGGTTCACTAGGGACATTTTCTCCCTAGGCCGGCTCGGCTCCATAGCGGAAGTTGTGTCGCCCTCTATGTTAAGAGGGAGGCCTTACCCGCTGGCCAAAGCCCCCCATGTGCTTTGGCAACGTAACCTACAAAATCTTCCGAGACTCTACTTGTCTTCACCACCCCGACTTTCCTCGCACTATTTATCCTCTTCTTACCTTCCTGGACACTTCTTTTCACTTTCCCGTTATTCCAACTCGAATGTTAATTGAAAAACCCTATTTTTTCGAAAAAAATTTACGCACCCGATGTCTCTTCAAAACGCTCCCTCTCTCATAGGCACGAAAGTCCTCTGATGTAATAGAATGCTATTGTTCCTGCGCTCTTTGCCATAAATCAGTTATCGTTGTTGGGGGAGCATTATATTTATTTCAAAGCTTCATTTTTAAGTATGTCCAGACATTTTCGATCGGTTTTATGTCTGGGCTATGGGGTTCAGGCACCTTTTTGGGGCCTCAAATTCCCTATTCTGTTGTGGATCGAATTACTACACACTAGATTTGTTTTATACATCTGAATATTTTTATTTATTATATACACTTAAAACTAGTATATTATACGATCGATATAAATGGTACATTTTTCAATTCACGTGGGGCAAGCCTCTCATGTTGCAACGCACTGCTTTTTCTCGTCACGGCCCCCACTTTCTCGCACACCTTGCTTAAGGCGGATCTCTAGTGTTGACGGATTGTTTACATTGTGACCATTCTAGCATTGTGCCGTCCGCACATCTAATCGAGATTCTTTCGTTTGGCGCTGCTAGGACTGACTCACATTTCGCTTCTCACCGGTTTTTCGAGGCCCTTGAGAGACAATAAATCGTTAACCCTTTGGCTGCTGAATACTTTGAGCCGAAACGCTTTGCGTCGACGGCGTACAGCCAGCACTAACTATCGCTGGGGACTAAATACTTTTTCACGCAATCTGAATCTGTTCGGCAGTGTATTAAATTGTAATATTGTACAGAATCAAATTATTGTTACTTTATCCACTTCAAAATTAATATTTTTCAATTTTTTAAATATTTTTTATCTTCAATATATATTATTTATTCGTCAAGGGTAAAGTTTTAAAACGCCATAATTTGATAATTATAATGCATTATAAAATATGTAAAATGAAATGTACAAAACGAACTCCAAACCATACATAAACAAGAGCTTACAATAACAAAAAGACAATAACAAAATTAATAGTGCATCAATTATGAGCCGTATTTTATATAAGGGGTCATTGCTTCTTATGTTGTTATCATTAGAATGTAGCATTTGTAATAAAATCATGAATCTGTCTCGTGTCATAATTTTGCGAAACATGTTGGTCTTTATTAATTCGTCACTCGACCAATACTCATTTAGTGGTAATTTCTTTGTCCGTGGCATTAACATTATAATGGCCAAAAATCCATACATCTCACCTATTGATGTGGGTTTCCAGGAATTAATCCGGGAGTGTGTCTTAGGCGAAGTATTTCCTTTTATATATGTGAAATAATTGTTCGTTTCTTCTACTACATTAGACACTAAAATAGAATAAAAGACCAAGGTATGTTGTTTCTGAGTGTTACACGGATATGATAAAGTAATTTCTTGGCAAATTCAGTAAGACAGCAGTAAATGATCAAAGCCGTCGCAGAGCGCACATGCGCGCCCATAGTCTATATCGACGGTTTGTGCTGGGCGCAAATGTGCGCCCATAGGCCACAGCGATAGTTTTCGCTGGGCGCATATATGCGCCCATAGCAGTCAAAAGGTTAATAGATTACACGTCCAAGTCACCTCTTTCGTTTCTTCAGTTACTGCTTCGAGTTGGCTTTTCGTTGATGGAAGAACTATAGCTCCCTGCTTCTTACTCTTCCAACGGATTAAATCCTTGTTCCGATATGTATGTTGTTGAGGAAAACGACAATGTAAAAAATATATAAATGTATTTATTTGGTGTAATAATTCTCCGATCCCATTCGCACGTCCTATCCTCAATCAATCAATAAACAAAAGGTGTACACTCACAATCCTCATTCAATTTTTTTCATTCTCTACTCCATTCACTCATATTTTCATCCTTCTTGTTTCCATACATTGCTTCTCATTCTAATTTCTTGACCGTTCATTCTAGAATCTCTTTCACACAAACAAACATAGACACGTCAATAAACTAGCAATCACCCTCACACACTCCCTCCTTGCTTTTGTTGACAATTCGTTCTTAAAATATCTTTTACATTTTTATATAATTTTGGACCGCTCAGTGCTTTTGTCAGACAATCCGCTCGCATGTCATCACTACGTACATGTGTTATATGAATATTATTTTCTTTAATACTTTCTCTCAGGAAACAATATCTTCTATTTAACAGTTTAGATCTCGCCTTAAAATTACCGCCATTCGCCAGCTTCACTACATTCAAACTATCACTTTTTATTTCTTTAAATACATTTTCATTCCCAGTTATCTCTTTTAATAATCTATGAAACCATATAATTTCTTTCACACCTTCGGTCAGAGCCTCCAGTTCACTCTCTGTTGATGATAAGGCTACAATAGATTGTTTCTTACTTTTCCAATGAACCAAATCACCATTCCTATAAACTAATACACCGGTAAACGACTTTGCATCTTTGGTTGCATCCCATGATGCATCCGCTTCTCAATCAATTCTATTCTATACAATTTTCCTACCAAAACATAAACAGTAATCAATCGTCCCTTTAAGATATCGTAGCACTCTTTTCAACCCATTCATATGTATCTCTCTCCGATCAATATTAAATTGTGATAAACAACTCATTGCAAAGGCAATATCCGGTCTTGTGTTCACACTTAAAAACATTAACCTACCAACAAGTTCTTGGTAATCTCTTGCATCGCATTTCTTACTATTTTCACAATTGTCCATTTTTACGTTAACATCTATTGGAGTCGACACGCTATTGCACTCATTCATGTCATACATAAGTAATAAATTCTCAATATAGTCTTTTTAATTTACATAAATTAATCCTTTCTCCTGTTCTATTCTTAGCCCTAAAATACATTTCGCATCACCCATATTCTTAATATCTATTTTTTCACTAATCTTTTTCATGTATCGCTGTTCTATTTCGTCATCACTTGACACTACCACTATATCGTCCACATGAATACCGTAACATATAAATTGTTGTCCCTCATTCTTATAAAATACACATGGATCTTCTTTAGCTTGACATAATCCAGTTTTTATCAATTCTTCAGTCATATACTCGTTTTAAGGGGCCATTCTACTGTGACGGATTGAAAAAATCGAATTTTTTTTTTTTGCATTTTCTTAGACTTTAACATGTTAAGAACTTGTTTCCAAAGGGATTTAACAGAATTCGAAAAATTAACAATGTTATGTGCCATCACACGAAGCGCCGTTCTGCCGCGCGCAGCTATCTGAGCGGTCGGCTCATCCCGGCAAGCCCGGAATTCTATTATAGATTTGAATCCTTACGATAATATGATAGTGAAGAAGCTTGGATGTGTTCTACACGTGAAGAAAAGGTTTGGAACTTGATTGAGAAGTGTGAAGAAAAAGAATAAAGGTATAGGAGGAAAAGGATCCGGGAAGCTAGCCGATATCAACAATTTGACCACATATTATGGATTAGTCATTTTGTGAAACACCGATTCAGTTGAAAATATGAAGAACTCTGTATGGGAATCATAATTGGCCCAATAACCAAAACTTTCGCTGATAATCGCGATAACATCTGCAAAAGGCACGTAGCGATAAAAAGCCAGTAGGCGTCGAAAGAGATTCGGACAGCTCGTAGAACTGCAGCATCAACACTATAGGAATTCTAGGAAGAGAAGGAAGGTGTACTGTACGGCCCTGGGATAGCTAATTAGCTTATAAGTATGATCAAAACTTTTTATATACACCTAAACAGTACTTGAAACTTTAAACGCGTTTTTCTCAAAACTACATTTTTGGAAATGGCTGCCACGATAGCTCCATAACGGATTGACCGATTCACTTCCCGCTTGGCAGATGTGTTCATTAGATGTGTCATTCTCGTCCCTACCAGAATTGCTTCGATTGGAATTTTTTTAGAATTTTGGGAATGTAAAACATTCCGATTTTTTTACCAAAATTTAAAAATTTTTCTTTAGATTAGCCCCATTTTTTTTCGGTACAGTATTTTCAAACCATTCTGGTACCGACGATAGCCACACTCATACAGATTAAGAATCTTGTTTATTTTCTGTTTTCAAATCACTACAACAGCTGGAATCATGGCAGCCATAGAAGGCTGTTTGTTTCACGACGTCATAAAAAACGTTCTGCAATTTTACACACATATGCTCTCCTGGCTCGCAAAAATTTTTAAATAAACTTAAGGTTATAATAAACAAATATCCCAAGCCGCAAAATGATATGTTGTTTAGTTTACCCACAAAAAATTCCCAAAAATTGTCTTGATTTCGGGCCGTCACAGTAGAATGGCCCCTTAACAGTTCCCGGCTTGTTTAAGACCATATATGCTCTTATTTAATTTATATACCTTATCTTTTATCACATATTCAGGTGGAAGCTCCATGAATATTTCGTCATATAAGAGTCTTTGTAAAAAAGCTATTTTTACATCAAACAGTTTTATTTTTCTTCTTTTTTGCAGTAGATATGCTAAACAATAATCTCAGCGTTTCGGTTCGTACTACCGGTGCAAATGCGTCTCCATAATTGTATCTTGGGCGCTGAAGACATCCTATTGCAACTAAATGGTCTTTGAATTTTTTATTTAGCCTGTTTGTTGTATCCTGTTTTAAATTATTTACCCATTTATTTTTTATCACATGTTTATCATGTGATCGCTGAACAATATCCTAAGCATTGTGTTCCTTTAATGCGTTCATCTTTTCTTGCATCGCTCTTTTAATTATTCCATTTGATTGATCCTTTGTTTCTTGTATATTATTTGGTATTTCTTGGTCTGCTATTAACATCACCGTGTGCTGATTTTTTAGTCTCTTCGATTTCCTTTATCATCCCGTTCAGCATTTCTTTCAGCTCCCTCCAAATTCCTTAAATGTTTTTGTACTAGTATAAGAAAATTCTGTTTTAATGATTTTAGTAGAACGAAAGATGGAATTTAGGTGTAAATAAATAAAAATGAAATGATTAAAATATTAATAAATGTATATTTAAAACAATTTAACAATAACAACTTAACGACTTCAACATTCTTTCTATGTTCACAATCAAAACCTTTCTTCCACGTTAGTCAAACACTTTCTGCCACGCGCTCGCATTTTCCCCGTCATATGTTCTTCCAAACACTCGTATCCTTTCATTTTAATTGTCAACTTTTCTCACTCGATGCATTCGGTCACGACTACCCAGAATTTCTCAGTCGCAACGTTTTCTCAACTGCTCATCTTTCACGCCTTAAAAATATTCGAGCCCAAACATTCTGCGTTCATACGACAATCACCTAGCTCAAGTACTCTTCAGACTTTCCCAACCTCGCATCCACCCGATCGCATTTCTACACTGGGACTACTTCTGTTGTCATTCCCTTCGGTCGTCCTCTGCTTCTAGCTTATGTTGGCGGTTGCTTAATTTGTACCATCTCGTTGTCCTCTTCATCTTGATCTGCATCCTCATTTTCAAATATATTTCATGACTTCTTCTTCATGCTTTTCGCCGTTTGTTTCATTCATTTGTTGTAAATTATCTTCTTCATAATGAACATTTTCTTCATAGCTATTTTCTATATCTATGTATTTCTTAAATTTTTTTATGTTATTACTACCTTCTCTCTCTTTCCCTCATCCCCTCCCACTTCCCCTTCCCCCTCTTAACCCTTTTAGTGTCGAACGACGATATATCGTTGCGTATGCGATGGCGACTAACTATTCACATCGCGAGAGAACTCTATCTCAAAATAAATTTATAAAACGTTATAAATTTCTCCCTTTATTTCGTAATATGCTTGTTTCTGAATTTTGTAAACATCATTCTTACTTCGGTTTTTATGAACAGTTTCCTAAACTTGAGCAAATTCGTCACATTAGTCCGATGATTTCTCTTGGCACCAAAAGGGTTAATAATTCATCTGCATTTCGTCTCTCATCAAATTTGACATCGCAATCATTTCTAACTTTTCCTGTCTTTGGTAAATATATCCTATATGTATTGTTCGGATCATAACCCGAAAGTATTGCCTTTCCAGCTTTTGGATCGAACTTATATGGCAACCCTTCTTTCTCTAACACGTAGGCCACACATCCAAATCTTCTTTAACCCTTTGCACTCCGGGCGATTTTCGAGATGAGGTTCCAGCAACTCCGGGTCCTTTTGACCATGAGCTACCACCTGCTACAAAAGTATTTACGATGTTGCGAGCTCCGGGGGATTTTAACGGTCAAAAACTCTGCCTTGTTATTAAAGAAAGCTTGTATACACTTGAAAGTCTTGTTTTATTGATAAAATTATAATATAAAGAATATAATAATACAAGAGTATAACGAACAAAACATAAAGAATATAACAATAGAATAGTACAATAATAAAAATACAAAGTGTTTAAAAATCTGACTAAGGAAATTTTATTATTAAAGAAATAATTTCCCTAGTCTTCGAATAGCCGGGAGAGGGAGAGTGTTATCGACAAAGGTTAAGAATTGTCAACGCTGAGTTATATTTATATTGGTGTTCGGTAGGGAACACCGTTTATTTAAATAATACAAATTAAAAATAACAAAAGAGAGAGAGAGAGATTTTTGGCGGTTCCTTCTCCCGATGTTTCGAGCCTGGCCTCGTTTATCTCGAACGGTCCGGCTTGTCGGGCTGGTCAGGGTCTTCACCTGCGAACAATTGTGGACTGTATTAAATTAAGATAGTAAATATTTATTATTTCCAGGTCCGAATCGTCGGCTTATTGCACGGCGTTAAGCCGTGTCGCGACGATTTCTTGCGGCGGCAATTAATCCTGTTAAGAGATTAGTGTTGAGCATTACAATGCCTCAACACATATAGATCCGACGCGTCGGTGTGTTTAGACCACGTCTCGGTAAATACCGAGGATCTACTCTCTCATGTGTGTATTCGACTCGCCTAATACATAGACGGTTCTATCGTAATACACACAACGTCTTCTTTCCGTTCGTTTCCCTTGCGTGTGTGTTGTAAGTACACACGCAATGCGTAGCCCCATATAGGCCAGGTACATGGACCTGCAGAAACTGCAGAGCGCCTCCAGTATAACATTCGCAGAGCGGCTGGGGCTACTCTGCAATGTTTCTACATTATGGGTGCATGCCCCGCCGGGGCTACACTGCGACAGGCGTAGCTCAGTAGCATCTTAGCCATTGCAGTTTAGAAGAAACGACCGTAGCTCAATCGTGCACAGATTGAGCGTATTCTATGGCTTTTACAAGATCCCCGTGCGTGAACGGGCGTCCCCAGATTCACTTGAATGCAACGAGAATAGGAAGTGGTATCCTCCCCTAGAATACACCTGCTGATGGTAGGCAGGTTTTAAAGAAAGACGTACCCTATTCTGTGGACGTGCATCCCTTTAATGCTTCACAGGGTCGGACAGCAGGGATACACGTGACAGCTATAGGTGATTATTGCCGTCTTTGTCGAGCTCCGAAAGTCGGAGATCATCGACTGTTCTTTCCTCTTGTCCAGAGGAATCCAGGTGTGATATTTGTCGGTGAACCAGATGCAACTCATGTTTGTTCACCGACGTCACGGAGTTACAGGATGCAAAGTGCTTGAATCTAGAATTGGAGAATGCCACGTCCAATTCTAGAGTCTCCCGTACGTGTGACCGATGTACGTAACCACGAAAAATCGTAACGTTAACGTACCTTTCTCAAGACAAACTTTACTCCGTGATTATTTCCGTTTTAACGACTAAAATAGCTGTCTTCGCGAGGCGAAATTTCTAAACGGAATGCGACTTCATTTTCGTGCACCCGGTATTTAATACCACGCGCACGAAGTATGTCTTTCTCTCTCACTCGCATATAGAAACGCCCTTTCTCAAAACGTTAGTTGAAATTTCAAATTTGACGAGCCACGGACGTTAGGGACTCGTTAAACATCTTTTTTCTGCCTTGCGACTCGGTTTCCTCGAGCAACAAAAGCCAAGGCCGCGTCGATGTTTATCGAATCTGCCGTTAAACATTACTCGATTACCGTTGCGTTTAATTATGTACAACTCAGAGGTCGCGAATCCAGGGGCGTCGCTATGCGCGATATCGCCCGAGCCTCTTTCCGAAATGTACTTTTTTTAACACAAAGCATGTAACAATACAAAAGTATAACAATATACAAAAATAAAAATTATTTTTTGAAATTTTTCATCGAGTAGTATCTCGAAAAGCAATCCCCAAGATGCATTCGTGGCTTACTAGGACAGGTATCGCAGTATTCGGTGGTTTAGTGTCTTTCGCCTTTTTTCTGCCTATTGGAGCAAACAACGCTATCTGCTTTTTTCCCCCTCCGCATTTCATGAAGCTTTCCGTTCAGCCTTATCTCAGCAGACGCAGATGAGGAAGTTGACGCTCTCGATCTTTCTTGCCGGAAATTGTTAACCACTTGATCGACCAGTAATTTGACGTATTTTAGGTGTTTCAACGGTTTCTCACTTCGATTTTTTTTAAGAATTTTATATAGAATATAAGAGTTTATCACAGATACCTCCATGCCCCAGAAAAACATTTCTCTCTGCCACTTAAGGGATTTCCGTAAAAAACAATACGTGGATGCATATTGATCGGCTCGATCAACGCCGCCCATGGAAGCCGTGTAGCTGATAATTGCATTAGGCTTCCTACTGTTCACCTCTTTCCCTCCACGTAGAATTCTTGCTGAATCCACCATTCCAGCATCATTCCACGTGCTCAAATTGTTTGGCTTTCTCCTGTACTATAATTCATATGGAGTTTTACCATACACGTTAGATTTAACCCGATTTCGTATGTTCTGAAACGTTCACTGCTTCTGCCCAGAAATTTATGGGTAGTGTGAGTCCGCTATTAACGCCCTTGTCATCTTTATAATTGACCTGTTCGCTCTTTCAGCTACACCATTGCATTGTGTAGCATTGTGGTGTATAAGTGGGGCTCAGCTCATGTTTGATTCCTTTTTCTTCCAACCATAGTTTCTGACTTCTATTCACGAATTCTACTCCATTATCAGAACGTATTGCTTTAACTTTACTCCTGATTGATTCTCTTTTAGCACAATCAGTTTCTTTAATTCCTCCGTTGCTTCACTTTTCTCTCTCAATGCTACAACAAACAGCACCCTTAAAAAATCATCTATAATTGTGAAGATGTATTTTTTTTCCTCCTATTGACATAGGTGTAATTGGTCCAGTTAAGTTCATATGCCATAAATCCAGGGATCGCTTTGTTCTACGTTCCTTCATTCTTGGATGAACTTTTCTGTAAATCTTGCTTGGTACACAACACTCACATTGTGCACGTGTTTTTGCACCTTTCATCCCAATAACAAGTTCATCCTTCTTCATTTCTTCAATTATTTTAGTATTTACATGTTCCAATTGCTTATGCCATATTTCTTCATCGTTTATCGCCTTCAGAGTTTCATTTTTTATTGCCACTGCCTGTACATAATATGCATTGCCCTCACGTTTTGCTCTCATTTGTCCAGTCTCACCCTCTTTGTATACATATATCTGCTCCATTTTTATTAAATTTGATATTGTATCCATAATCTTGTTTTTGTGACAAAAATCAAATTTGTATTCAAGTTTGGAACATGTAATACATTCTTTAATCTCACCTTTTGATCAACTTTTTGTTTAATCGAGACCTCCCTCACCTATGCCTCTTGACTTCTATTCGTTTCCTTCTATATCAGCCAGTATGATATCTCGTTCGTCACTTCCTATTTTTTCAAATATTATTTCGTCACAACTCACATAC
The DNA here is from genome assembly GCA_033822845.1 of Tetrapedia diversipes. NCBI lineage: Eukaryota > Metazoa > Arthropoda > Insecta > Hymenoptera > Apidae > Tetrapedia > Tetrapedia diversipes. The sequence goes on along the minus strand of JAOPTO010002211.1, from coordinate 5,999 downwards.
TTGTTGATACAGAATCCAATAAACAAAGTTTGTCTGAAATATGCTTATAAGATATTTAGAGGTGCCGAATTTGTCATAGCGTGAGAGAATGCATGAGAGTGAGGGTGAGTGTGTGTATGAGGCGTTTGTCGCTTGTTCGTCGCGAATGTTCGGTCCTGGCGGGTAGCGCAGGTGCGTGGAAAGGAGCCTTCTCGAATGTTCGATGGCGGTTTACTCTAATGGGTAAAAAGAACGCCTTCTCGAACATTCGATGATGGCAAACCCCCACCACCTGTGCTAATGCATATAAAAAGAGATGCATGCCCGCCGGGCGACATTCGTTAGAGATTCATTAGGCGACATTCGACGACGCGATTAAGTGTAATTTATCAGATTAATATAAGCCTGCGTGTACTTGTCCTACAGATATTTAATATTATTGAGGATTTTCACTAGGAGAATAAATCACGATGTGTTGCTCTGTAAAAGAGATTAATTTTATTTTCTTAATAGTTACAATATTTACCTGTTAAAAATAAACGACAATTAAAGTCTATTCTCTATGGTTCTTCTTATCCTACAAACTTTATAAATCTGTCTCTCTTTTGTTTTATAAATTATAATTATATTACTGAAACACAATTTTATTTAGGACGTGTCTTATCATGTGATTTATCTAACTGTCTCTTTCTAATTGTGGCTTCCTCTAGTGCGCTTATTTATATGATAATTGATATGTTTGCTTACCTATAGCGTTTAGCGTGGTCAATTCAAATGAAGGCTGTGTACTTCTCTTACATCTACCCCACCCGGGGTGAAAATTTTCAATAATGTCTATATTGAATTACCTTCGTTATTTAGTTTTCCATGTCCACGTCCTCTTTTTCACTTACTAATGGTATTAGTTTTGTGACATGGAATAGACTTGGCTCTAATGGTTTTTTGATTTTGATTTTTTTGTTTTGTATATAGAAACTTTTTGATTTTCTATATAGGATTTGGTATTTATTCTATTATCTCAAATGGTCCAATATTTAAATTATCTAGCTTTTTCCTGTTCGATCTCTTACCATTTTCTATCTATACTAAGTCTTCTGATTGGTATTTGTAATATTCTCTATTTTTATCAAATAATTTTTTGTTATAATCATGTGATTTGATGGTTTTTTCTAAGGCTAATTTTCTATTTTCCATCCATTCTTCTCTATTTGTCTCTCTTTTCAATTCTTCAAGTATAATGCTCGTATCTGAGCTGTGCAGTAAATACTTTGGTGTAAAACCCGTAACTGTATGTTTTGTTTTATTGTATTTATCTAAACATTCTTTAGCAATCGTTGTCCAGGTTTTCTTTCCTTTTTTTTCGTCTACTCTACGTCTTATTTTATTAATTAGCGTCTGGTTTAACCTTTCATTTAAGCCGTTTGAAAACAGTGCGTTCACCGCAGTGAATATCAGATTAACATTGTTCTCTTCCAGAAATTCTTTAAATTCTTTTGAATTTATTCCTGGATATTGATCTGTTAGTATTGCTCCAATTTCGTTCGTTTCCAGCACATTCTTCACTAAATAAAATCAATCTCATGTTGTGTCTTTAATGTTGAAATAAAGGTGTATCGAGTGAAATGGTTGACCATTAGGTGGAGGTATTTTTTTGTCGATCTCTGCCCTCCTAAGCCTCCAATAGTGTCTATTGACATTATTTCGAACGGTTTTGTTACTGGTACCAAGTGTGACCTTAAACCATATTTCTTTTCGCATCCTGATTTGTTTTTGATGCATATTCCACAATTTTTACACTCTTTTTTGATATTTTTTGTTAAGTTTTTAGATGTGTAACAAAGGCATATCTTATTTATCATTTGTCTAATTCCTATGTAGAACCATTCCTTATGTACTTCTTTTATTATTTTTGTACTTAATTCTTCGGATAAAGTTATTTTTTCTTTGTTTCTAATCTTGTTATAAAATATTCCATCTTTCTTTATTAATTTTGATCTTATCTTCTATATTACTTCATTTTTCCTCTGGTCTATTCGTATTTCATCTATTTTCATTGTATTTACTATTTTTAGCGATACTTCTTTATTTTCATTCGATTCTAGTATTGGGTTTCGGCTTAAGCAATCTGCTTCAGTATTGTCTTTTCCCGGAATATATTTGATTTGAAAATCATACTGTGATAAATAATAAGTTAACTCACCTACAGTGGGTCAAAAAAGTATTCGTACACCTAACTTTTTTGCAATAACTTTATTTAACCCTTTCGCTGCGGAGTGCTAAAAAATGAATTGCTCTCTGGGAGCGAGCGGACAGTGGAAGATCGACTGCGCGAACGCCGCAATACGCGAGTCGATCCTAACACGGTGTGCGGGACTGATTTCGCTGGTCTTTTCGTTGAGGCTGCTGGCCGGCACGCCAGCCAAACAATAATATTAGTAATAACAACAATTTTAGTAATTTTTAATAACTTTTAATAATCTTAAATAATCTTTAATAATCCTTTTTTGTATGATACAATTCAAAACAAGGTGCAATACATAATCCAACATTGCATTCTTTACATTCGAATCGTGTTTCGCTTCGCTTTTTGTGTTTGCTGCAAACTACACATTTCCGCCTACCGTTCTGCCGCATTCCCGTTGGGTTGATATATTTTGATGGGAAATGTCTCGAAACCAGTCGTAAAACATTATCTTTGGATGCAGTTTGGCCTCCAGATTTATTATTGCATATATTTATATTTTGATATTTCAGCAGAATTTCTCGAATGAGACATAAATGAAATTTTGCAAACGTTATATTCTTCTTAGACGTAATTTTGTACAGTATGTAAGTATTATAAATTGAAAGGTCCAGCATGTGGAAAAAAAATTTCTTATACCACTTAAGAGTTTTTCGGACAGTATTTATGGCATTCAAAACCATATCGGTTTTATCAACTGCTCCCATAGTGCGATTATAGTCTACTACAATAGTTGGTTTTAATATTGGTTCTCTTGTGTTAGCTTTATTTTTTTTTGTTTCTGTGTACTCAGCAGAATGATAGCTGGACAACATTAACACTTCTCTTTTGTCCATCCATTTTAGTGCTAATAGCGTATCCGTCGACTGAAACGCAATTTCACCTTTGCATAACTTATTAGGTATATTAGGCATTCCACGTCTGGTTTTCTTTACTGTTCCAAATGCATTTGTCTTCTTATGATGTAGGAGGGAAAATAATGCCGGGCTTGTGTACCAGTTGTCGGTTACCAAAACATGACCTTTATTTAAATATGGTTCCATCAGTGTCATGACAACATTGCCTGATTTGCCTATTTCTGTTGAATAATTATTATTTATTTCCGTGCATTTTCCACAATAGACGATAAAATCTTGAATATATCCGGTATGACAGTCACAGATAACATACGACTTGATTCCAAATCTACTTCGTTTTGAAGGTATATATTGTTTGAAGAAACATCGTCCTTTGAAAAGCAGTAAGCTTTCGTCAATGCATAAATGCTTGTTTGGGTAAAATGCTCTTGAAAAAGAATTTCGCAGTCTATCGATAATGCTCCGTATCTTTATTAATGCATCTTGATTTGTTGTTTCATTATTGTGAAAATGTAGCATTTGTAATAGTGATACATATCTGTCTCTAGTCATTATTTTTGGAAAACATTCCGTTCGTATTAATTCGTCGGTTGACCAATATTCGTCTATTGACAATTTCTTTGTTCTCGACATTAACATCGACACAGCAAAAAATCGATACATTTCGGTCACTGTTGTATTTTTCCAAGATATTAATCGTGAATGTCTACTGTCTATGTTTTGAGCCGTATAATAATTATTGCTTTCTCTCACAATATGTTCGAGCATATCTTCGGAAAAGAAAAGTTGAAATATTTCTAATATTGTCGACTTATTATTAATATTTGCTTTAATCCCAGGTAAATTTTCATCAAAATCAAAAACTTTTGGTACCAAATTTTGTGTGCTCCAAAGAAGTTGCCGTGGATCGATGTGTGGTAATTCGTCAAAGTTTTCGAACATAGATTCTGACAATAAGCGTCTCTTGTAGGATGTATTTTGAACTTTGCCTTTATACCCAATCTCTCCATACATTTCAGAAAGGTCCGAATCCGATAACACTTCTACATCATTGCAGGTCATATTCGTCCAGTTCTCCATGATCGGGGTACAATTTATGGATAATTTTATTCGACTGCGTAAAAAAATCACGACACAAGAAATGTATGCTTCTAGTACGATGAAAACAAACGACTTAATGAGCATTATTAAACAATTGCTGAAAACGAATGACGCGCGCCTTAAGGCGCTCATCGCTCCGAGAGAACGCATCCAGCGGAGCGCTTAAAGGCGCCGATCGCTCGGAGAGAACGCTTCTCGCGGAGCGCTTAAAGGCGCTGTTCGTTCGGAGGAAGCAACTCTGGTTGAGCGCCTAAAGGCGCTGTTCGTAGCGAAAGGGTTAAAGAAATGATACACAAACAAAAATTGTTTCAATTAATAGTCTATTATGTACAAAGATAATGTGCAAATGAAGAATCTTTAATAATGCATAACAAAAAAGTAACACAAGAAATACAAGAATTTGAGAGCAAAAAAAGTATTCGTACAGTAGAAAGTATTCGTACAGTTTATGATTATCTCAGTTCTACTTAGTAACTAATATTTAGTATGCATCCCTTTAGCTTTAATAATGGCTTCTAATCTTCTAGGCATGGATTCCACCAATTTCAGAGTTGTGTCCTTTGGTATCTTTTGCCATTCTTCTAAAATTACTCGTTGTAGATCCGATTTATTAGATATTTTTCTTTTCCTTACTTCTATATCCAACAAGTGCCACAAATTTTCTATTGGATTAATATCGGGGGACTGTGGTGGTGTAACTAGTTGTTTGGGAACATTGTACAACAACCATTCTCTTGTTTTCATAGCTGTGTGTTTTGGGTCGTTATCCTGCTGAAAATAATAATTCCCATTCAGGTCCAATTTAACTGTACTTTCTTCTAAATTATTACGCAACACCTCGATATACATCTTTGCATTCATTATTCCATCTATAAATGCAATATTTCCAACACCACTAGACGCCATACAGCCCCACATCATTACGCTTGCTCCCCCGTGCTTCACAGTTGGTTTAAGATTCTTTTGCTGAAGCTCGGTATTGGGTTTCCTCCACACGAATTTCTTTCCATCAGAGCCAAAAATATTGAATTTAGATTCATCCGAGAAGATAACACGTCTCCAAAATTCAATGGGTTTATTTACATAGGTTTTAGCGAAACCTAAACGTTTTTCTCTATTTGTATTATTAATATATGGCTTTTTTCTCGCAGCTCTGCCATATATTTCAGCAGAGTGTAAAACGTTTCGTATGGTTTGAGAGCACACCACCTTCCCTGATGTTGACGCGATATCATTGCATAAAGTTCGGGCACTTACAAATGGATTTTTTACAGCTTCTTTAATTATACTTCGACGTTCTCTAACCGTGAGTATCTTTGGCCGACCTGTTCGTGGATTATTTTCTGTTGTTTTCGTTGCCTCATATTTCTTAATAATGCACTGTACTGTTGAGAAACTTAAATTTACTTGTTTCCCAATTTTCCTATAACTCTCTCCACGTTTTCGAAGGAAAATAATACGATCTCGCACTGATACAGGTATTTCATTTTTCTTCGTTGACATGTTGTCTGTACAGGGTTCAAGGAAGTACTAACTGCACAGTACACGCAGAGGCTACTACATAAACAAACAATTGTTTACATTTTGGTCAGTGTTCCGACGATACGTGCGGGTTTTTCAAAATTTAGCAGTTGAACTATAAGTGTACGAATACTTTTTTTGCTCTCAAATTCTTGTATTTCTTGTGTTACTTTTTTGTTATGCGTTATTAAAGATTCTTCATTTGCACATTATCTTTGTACATAATAGACTATTAATCGAAACAATTTTTGTTTGTGTATCATTTCTTTAAATAAAGTTATTGCAAAAAAGTTAGGTGT
>JAOPTO010002210.1:600000-781825 GCA_033822845.1 Tetrapedia diversipes | reverse complement strand
TGTTACACGTTCAATAACTTATCCCAGTGAAATTATCAACCACATTGCTGGCGACAGCCTCCCTTCAATCTAATGATTAATGGCTGAACAATCAGCAAAAAATTGTAAACAGGGATAAACGTTCGCTTAGTATATGGAGCTTCCTTAGAATCAGCCGAAATTCAGGCACAAATTCAAAAGGAAGTAGAACAAAAAGAAGAAAGTCTGGCGTACGTTCAATAACTGATCGCAGTGAAACGATCAACCATATCGCTGCCCTACTTTGATTCCACAATTCATTACCGAATAACCAACAAATTCATCGAGCAGAGGAATGAATGTTGAAATAAAAAACATAGTTTTCATGGAATTAGCAAGAAAGTAGGACAAAAGGTAGAAAGTAAGTTAACCTGACCTACAGTCAGTAACTGCTCACAGTGAATCGGTCAACCATATTTCCGTCCTCCTTCGATTACAGAATTCAACTATTGCACAGAGGAATTAACGTTCATACGAAAAACACAGTTTTCCTAGAATTAGCAAAAAGTAGAAATTTAGCAATAGCTGATTGCAGTGAAACGATCAACCATATCGCCGCCCTCATTTGATTCTACAATTCACTACCGAATAACCAACAAATTCATCGAGCAGAGGAATGATTGTTCAAATAGAAAACACAGTTTTCATGGAATCAGCAAGAAAGTAGGACAAAAGGTAGAAAGTAAATTAACTTGACCTGTGGTCAGTAGCTGTTCACAGTGAATTGGTCAACCATATTGCCACCCCCCTTAAATTAAACAGTTCAATCATTGCATAAAGAAATTAACGTTTATGCAAAAAAGACAGTTTTCTGGAATTAGCAAAAAGTAGAAATTTAGCCTGACACATGTTCAATAAGTGATCGCAGTGAAAAGATCAACGATATCGCTACCATCATTTGATTCCATAATTCACTACCGAATAACCAACAAATTTATCGAGCAGAGGAATGAATATTCAAACAAAAAACACAGTTTTCATGGAATCAGCAAGAAAGTAGGACAAAAGGTAGAAAGTAAGTTAACCTGACCTACACTCAGTAACCGCTCACAGTGAATCGGTCAACCATATTGCCGCCCTTTTAGATTACACAGTTCAATCATCGAATAATCAACCAATTCGTCGTATAGAGAAATGAACGTTCATACGAAGAAAACAGTTTCCCTGGAATTAGTAAGAGATAGAGTAAAAAGGAGAAATTTATCCTGACACACGTACGATAACTGATCGCAGTGAAACGATCAACCATATCGCCGTCCCCCTTTGATCCCACAGTTCACTATCGAATAACCAACAAATTCATGGCGCAGCTGAACAAACGTTCAATCGAAAAACTCGAGATTAGTCATCTGAACGAAAAATCGAGCGAAAGTAAAGAGAAATGGATGGGGGGGGGGGGAGGAAAGAAGAAAATCTGCAGTAATAATCCGTGCTTTCGATGCAACGGATGAACGAACGCAAAGGTAGAGCAAAGCAAAAGCGGTCGTAAGCTCGGATTAATTGTGTTCAAATATTAGCGGGACAGACAAGAAGAGAAAAAGGAGAGCGTACGCGCGCCGGAGAGAGCCCGAGAGAGAGAGAGAGAGAGAGAGAGAGAGAGAGAGAAAGTGGAAGACCGATAGCATGGCCGGGCTGTGGCTGACCCGAATCCCTGCATGGAGCTCGCTCCGCGAACGGAAAACCTGCTGGCGCAGGAAAAGCTTTGCTGGCGCTTCAAGGAAATGCGAGAAAATGCCGTGGAAATTCAGAAAATCCTGCAACTCTCTCCTCTCCCCCGTGCAGCCCGTCCTTTCGCTACTTTTCGTCTCCCCCGGTCGAGCTGGTGTCGAGGATCGATCCGAGCGTTACACGCGAAACGCGCGTAGTCATTATTACACGCGTCGCAGTTTCTACCGGAAGCGTTCCCTCGGCTCCCTGTTACGTCGCCGTCGGTACGAAAGAGCAAACTAATTTTCTGTCGATAACACACGACCGAATAATCCTGCAAGTGCCTCCCCCGCCCTCGCCGCCCGTAATGTCGCGGTAAATATGGAAAGCAATTTAATCGGGGTTATCTGAGACGAACGAAAACAGGCGCGGTGCATGGAATTGGTGGACGGTGGACCGGCAACAACACGGTCTAAATGCATAGAACGCGTGCGTTCAGATTCTTTTTCATGTCATTTTCCAAAAACCATTAATTTCGTTCGTCAAATTTCTGCAGGTCATTCTGCGATTTTAACGAACTTTGCAATCTTGATAATTAGCTTTCCGCACGTCTATTAATGTTTCTGTTTTAAGTAAAGTGGTTCTAGAAATTGATTGAATGGTTTGGTAATGTTTGTTATCAGATGTGCAGGATTCGTTGTAAATTTATTGTTCGATTATGTTTCTGAAAGGCATTAATTTCCAAAGATGTCGACGATGAATCGATATAATTTATTATGGAACGAATAATGTATCAAAGGAAAATATTTGATTAATTTCACGAGATACTGTAAATCAAAAGACGAATGTGTATGAAAGCTCGTCGAATCGTAATCCATACACAGTTTTTGTATAAAACGTGGATAAATTACACGTTGACGAAGAACCGTGCTCGTCATTGACACGCAAATAAACAGCAGGAAAGGGATACTCGATGAATTTCCACGAGCATCGACTGTCGGAGGCCGGCACGTTTCCGCAACGGCGGATTATCGATTCCTCGAATACGCAGCTCCTTCTTTTTTACGACGTACATACACGTCTATAACGAACGCTTTATTGCTTTATACTAGAGATGCAACGCTATCGCCGCGCGAGTTTATGTCGGTCGTTATAGCCGGATAAAACGATATTGCTTCTACCTATCCTTAAATTGAACCGAACAGAACGTCTTGATTGAGGTTAGACACGCTACCGTTTGAAAATTACAGGACACCTATATCAATATTTATCATTTCGTCAACAACAAGTAGCTACTACACATTCAATGATCAAAAATAGCTTTGTCGGAAAAATAGACATATTTATTTATTTATTTATTTATTTACGAGAAAACCCCTTTAGAGCACATCGAAGAAAATACAGTTTAATCGTAAGAGTTTAAAGAACACAACAATTGAGATTTAAAGCATTTAAATTTAAAAAACATGATCACCTTTGCGAATCATTGGACTAATTACTGTAATTTTCAAATAGTAACGTACAATGGTTAAAAGAAAAAATAATACAAAACGTAACGCTTGTTCTTATCGTTAAATCCCAGATTCATATACACTCGCCTCACAGATCGCGCAAAATACGTAAATATTTGTAACTCTTAAAGAGAAAGAAATCGAAAGATTAACTTCAATTGCTCAGAACAACTTAATTGTGTTCATTTTTATTTCAGAAAATTAATGATTAATAAACAACTTTTCAGATTAAATGTGTATTTTATGAAATCAGAAATCATCAATATAATGTGTTCGTCTGAGAGACGAATGTTAATGAATAGTGTGCTTCCCATGTATGTTTAAAAATCTAGGATTAATATACGAAAAAATTCGATTAATATAAAAATTACACCCTTCTAGTTGTGTTATTCGAATAATCCAATGATCTTAATTCAGTGTTTTATTTCTACGTTTCCGTAAACCATTTCTGTGTTCTTAAACTTTCATTTGCCGTTGTACACGTGTACGTATGGATGGGAAATTGGCGAGATGGCGAAGGTAGACACGGAACGATGGAAGTAGGATTTAATAACGTAGTCAAAGAACTAGCCGGCGATTGGGATTGGAGGTATTACTGTACTATGTTCATTTTCATTTGAGAAAATTAATGATTAATAAACAGCTTTCCAGATTTAACCCTTTTAGTGCCGGGAGCCGATATATCGGCTCCTGCTACACTGGCGAGAAGTGCCAGAGCCGATATATCGGCCCGCGCCTCGTAGCGCTTTACTATTCGCATTGCGGGAGAACTCTATCTCAAAATAAATTTGTAATACGTTATAAATGATCTAATTTCATTATGAGAGAATTAAAAAAAATAGTTTTTCGTTTTAACTCTTTGTGGACGACGACTTTTTCCTATCGCTTGGAGGTACCGAAATCTAACATAAACACCGATTTTTTACAAGCATTTCATTAGCAAGAGCACTGTTTGAAAAAGGGACATACATGACTGGCACAATCCGCAGTAATAGAAAATATATTCCACCGTTTATATAAATTATTTGTGTGAGTTACAATAACAAAATTTTACACATTTACTATATATAAATATAAATATTTATGTTATTATAATGAAGTATTATGCAAAATTATATCACAAATATATTTACGATAATATAATTTTGTTTCAACAATGTTATATTACGTATAACAATTACATATTTCGGAAGAGATAATCCGCCCGGCGCTCACCATGTACCTTCGAGTTATCTTTTATTTTTGTTATGTAATATTGTTTATCTTGTTACAAAATACATTGGAAATGCAAAGTATATACTTCATAATAATTGGTCCATATAAAATTATGATGAAAAGATGACTTTTTGTATATGCAAATACGTTTTGAAAGAGAGAACTCAACTTTTACTACTTTTATGAACACTTATACCTTTGTTATTTATATAATTTTTATTGAGTAGAGAAAAACTAGTGCCATTGTTTTGTTCTCTATTTCATCCTTAGTACACTGCTTTTTGAATCATGTAAATATTGTTTCTCGTTTGGTTTTTATGAGCATTATCCCAAACCCTAGTAAAACTGTGAAATTCGACCGGTTATTCTCGCATAGGCACCTCTTTTTCGCCCGGCACTAAAAGGGTTAAAGTGTATTTTATTGCTCCTTGTATTTTATAAAACAGAAATTAGCGTTCTTCTGAGAGACAAATGTTAATGAATAGTGTACCTCCCATGCATGTTTAAAAATCTAGGGTTAATATAGGAAAAGATTCAACTTATCGATTAACACAAAAATTACACCCTTCTAGTTGTGTTATTCGAATAATCCAATGATCTTACTTCAGTGTTTTATTTCTACGTTTCCGTGAACCATTTCTGTGTTCTTAAACTTTCATTTGCCGCTGTACACGTGTACGTATGTATGGGAAATTGGCGAAATGGCGAAGGTAGACACGGAACCATGTACATATACCCCAGCCCAGGGAAGTAGGATTCAATAACGTAGCCGAAGAATTAGCCCGCAATTGGAATTGGAGGAATTGCGGTATCCCGTTGCTAGAAATTCTAAGCCCGTGCAGTTTTATACGCGGCGGACATTGTGGGCGGGCAATGAGCAAATAGTTTCGATTAGAGGTTCCCGGGGGCGGCGCACGAGACAGAAAGAAGGTAAATAAATGAAAAGAGCAGCACTCGAGTTCCTCGGACGTGTGCGCCGTCGTACCGCCGATTTTACAACGACTAAAAGGAATTCCTGCCGTTCGGTACACGATATTGGAGAAAGCAGCGGAAACGGGAAGACAAAAATAAAAGAAACGAAGTAAAATGGAAGACGATACTTTCGAACTTTAATACACATAAATTTGGAAAGCCTCTTCTTTTATCATGCGTCTGTGTCTAATGTATTGTGACGTTTTGCAAAATTTAAAAGAATTTAATAACAAAACAGAAGTAATAGAAAAATTAACTTGTTCTGCAAAATTTAGAAGAATTGTATAACAAAATAGAAATAATAGCAAAATTAACTTGTTTTGCAAAATTTAGAAGAATTGTATAATAAAACAGAAGTAATAGAAAAATTAACTTGTTCTGCAAAATTTAGAAGAATTGTATAACAAAATAGAAATAATAGCAAAATTAACTTGTTTTGCAAAATTTAGAAGAATTGTATAATAAAACAGAAGTAATAGAAAAATTAACTTGTTCTGCAAAATTTAGAAGAATTGTATAACAAAATAGAAATAATAGCAAAATTAACTTGTTTTGCAAAATTTAGAAGAATTGTATAATAAAACAGAAGTAATAGAAAAATTAACTTGTTCTGCAAAAATTAGAAGAATTGTATAACAAAATAGAAATAATAGCAAAATTAACTTATTTCCCAAATAGTCGCGTTTGCAAAGTTCACACAATGATTTATCAGTAAATTGAATGAATAAGAGAAATTACATATTCCTTATTTTTTTTCTCCACCAATTGTTCCACGATAGCATCGTTAAAAGAATTCGTCAGCAATGCAATCAGATAGAATTGCTAGAAAAGGAAGTGGTTCAAGAACACACGTATTGTGACAGCTTTGAGCATCGATTATTTCTAGGTTCGTGAATAGAATTTCGTCAATACAAACGAGAATATTTTTTCACAGAACAGTCTTAAATGAATCGCACAGATGTTCTCGTTATCGGGCATAACGCGACAACGCAATGCGGATTGTTATTAATGCAATCGTTGCGGATTCAGTGCCGCGTAATTTATAATCCCCCGTACCCGTAGCATCGATTATTTCATCAAAGCTGCTTTATAATTTCATCGAATAATACCGGGTTCTATATAAGCACGATTTATGCCACGAAGAATTCACGAGGGCGAGTATGTTGATTTCTGCCACGAACAATCCGCCCTGACCAAATAAATCTCGATGATCGTTCGCACACTGAGCTCGCCATGAAAAGAATTTCATCCACGGCCTTGACTGAAAATCAGGCAAATTTACCAGCGAGTAAAAGCGATCATCGAAGTCGTTGCTGGAAAGACGACAAATCTTGTAACGTAGAACAAAATCCGTGTAATATTTCGTTTTAATCGCTAGCCTGCGGATGTTTATCCGTATTTGCAAATTAAATTTGCAAAAGGCTATAGTATGCACACAGTATGCAAAAATATACGATACATGAGAAGCAACAATAGTGTTACTATATTTAGAAGACAAAACGCATTCATTTTTCTTTAACACTATTCCTACTGTAGGAAATTATTTTATTGGCCGATGGGCTTTTACCTAAATTACGAGCTAGTGCAACGACTTATAATAATGAACTCTAAACGAACTATATACTCTCTCTATGAACGAACTAACGAATTCTTAACGAACTGACGAATTAACCCTAATTATCGCGAGGCTTCCTATTTATTCGCCTCGGGCCTGATAGGCGGTTCCTGTCCTTACCAATCAGGACCTTCGGAAAAATGCCCGCCTTCGATATCCCCACGCGTTTACATCTAGGATATCGGCCGTCCACATTTTCTTCGGGGATCAGGTTTACGGCCGCGACTGTTTATCCCTACAACGCAGGCGTTGTTTAAAACGGCGCCGGAAGATAACGCGGCCCCGAAAAAATAACACGGCGACACCTTGAAACCTAATCCGCGTCGCCTAAAGAAAGCAATGGCAATCGGCATTCGTTATTCTTTGCCGCTCTCCCCTATACAAAGGCTCCATTGATTAGTAAATTGCCTACACTACCGGCAATTCACGTATACCTATTCCTACTGCGACATTTCCACGTAAAACTGACTACGAATTTTTCTCAGAAAGTAAGCAATGAAAAAAGAAGTGAATACTGAAAACTGTATTATACGTATATTTGAGGAAAAGACAAATTTAAAGGCGATTCGATTATGTTGTACATATGAAATTCTAATCACAATTTTAAAAACGGTCATTTGACCGGTCGTGGTAGGAATAGTGTTAACTGCATTTTCGTAAACATACAAATTTGCATAAAGATCTACAGTTTATTAATGTATCTTGAACGACAGACTGTTTAACATTACTTTTATCAACGACAACTACATTTACTTAAACTCGAATATTTCTCATATCTCGAAGATATTTTCATCGAAACTCCAAGCTACAGTAGCAGATAAAAGTTTAAGACAGAGTCAGCGAAAGTAAATTAATTGGTTCAAAAGAAATAGTACGATGAATGAAATTCGTATTTTATGCTAATCAATAGATAGTGTTCTACCGTAATAATAGTAAAAATGAATATGTAGACAACATATGCTGTTCCGACCTACGAAAAAACAGAGGGAAGATTTCATTGGCAGATTAATGATATGAGAGTGCCTGGAATGCTATTTTTGAGGATTAAAAAATTTTAGCCTTCTTGCCTTTTTTCTCAAACCCTCTTAACCCCTTGACTACTGTGGGCGCCAGTAGGCGCTTAGAAATTTTGCGTTTGTGATACTGAGAGCGCCTATAGGCGCTCGACACAGTTTGATTTTCTGACACTGAAAGCGCCTATAGGCGCTTCACACAGTTTGGCTTTCTGACACCAAAAATTCGCCGTTCTCGGCGCACATCGTAACTCAATCCCTGCCGTATGGTACGACCAGTACATATCAAAGTCTGCCGTAGTCAAGGGGTTAACGTCCATAGAGGGACAATAGCCTTAACCTTCGAGTCAACCGTGGTTCCTCAATAGCCAAGAGCGTGTCATAAATGTGCCAATGGAACCTTCCCGCAGTTGTTCCGAACATATGCAAATCATAAAACAATGTTTCACATTGTCCTCTCGTCTTAAACTTTCGTCCGCAACTGTAGCTCGACGTTACCGTTCCTTCAAACGTTAAACAAGGAAAGCATCTGTAACGCCTACGTGCGACAGAACTGCAGTAGCTTCGAACAAAAGCAGAGCCACGCGTTCCATTTGGAGCTCGATAATCGAAGCTCATCAACGAGCACGATGACTAGCAGCACTCGGGGGGATACCCGGTGCCGGAAATTTTGCATCGAGAGATAAAGATCCGCATTTCTGTAATTTACGATCTGTTCGAAACACCGTGCAACGAAGACACAGCCGCAACCCTCCCCGTTCGGTTCGCGGGGCCAAGAAGATTGATCGTCCCCGGTGGAAGTTAGTTCGCCACCGTTCCAGCATAAATTTCTTCGCTCATCGGGAGCACCCGCCCGAGACGCGACGAGACGCGCTCTTGAACGCGTCCTACGAACAACAGATAGATGTAGGAACCGAGCGAATTCGCTGGTGGTGCAACTATTTTCCGCGGCCGCAAACCGGCCATGGCGTCGAGCGGTCGACCGGAATAGCGCGACGCGACCACGATACACGAGGAAGCGTCGCGACGCTAAAAGCTCGAGCACACGTGAGCGCATCGCGTGTGTATACGTGCGTGCAACAGCGCTGTAATACGGCGATCGTTGGAAGGAGCACAGAATTTACGAGCAACGCGGGTTACATTAACGTTTTGAGCGCTATGGACGCATATATGCGTCTGGCGAATGTTGCTCGTAGGCACTATGGACGCGTATATGCGTTTGTCAATTTTTGTTTTCTTTAACTTATGACTTTCTGCGTGGCAACATATTTGGTGATGACAAAAGCTGTTCACAGGGATCATAGACGAAAATATGCATTTGCAAATTTGTCGATCTTTCGCTTACTGCAATGCGATTGTCAGTGTACGGGTAACAATACTCTGTCTTCAGCGATAGCGCGCCGTTTCTTCGAAACACTTAGGCCAAGAGTATTCAGCGCTCAAAGGGTTAACTATAAACACAGCGATGTGAATACGTCGACGTTAATCTGGTTGCGTTTATATACGCTGCGTTATTAACCTATTGAGTGCTATGGGCGCATATATGGGTCTGGCGGAAGTTGCTCGTAGGCACTATGGACGCGTATATGCGTTTCTCAATTTTTGTTTCTACGTGGCAACATATTTGGTGATGATAAAAGCTGTTCACAGAGATCATAGACGAAAATATGCGTTTGCAAATTTTTCGATCTTTCGCTTACTGCAATGCGATTGTCAGTGTACGGGTAACAATAATTTGTCTTCAGCGATAATGCGCCGTTTCTTCGAAACACTTAGGCCAAGAGTATTCAGCGCTCAAAGGGTTAACTATAAACACAGCGATGTGAATACGTCGACGTTAATCTGGTTGCGTTTATATACGCTGCGTTATTAACCTATTGAGTGCTATGGGCGCATATATGCGTCTGGCGGAAGTTGCTCGTCGGCACTATGGACGCGTATATGCGTTTCTCAATTTTTGTTTCTACGTGGCAACATATTTGGTGATGATAAAAGCTGTTCACAGAGATCATAGACGAAAATATGCGTTTGCAAATTTTTCGATCTTTCGCTTACTGCAATGCGATTGTCAGTGTACGGGTAACAATAATTTGTCTTCAGCGATAATGCGCCGTTTCTTCGAAACACTTAGGCCAAGAGTATTCAGCGCTCAAAGGGTTAACTATAAACACAGCGATGTGAATACGTCGACGTTAATCTGGTTGCGTTTATATACGCTGCGTTATTAACCTATTGAGTGCTATGGGCGCATATATGCGTCTGGCGGAAGTTGCTCGTCGGCACTATGGACGCGTATATGCGTTTCTCAATTTTTGTTTCTACGTGGCAACATATTTGGTGATGATAAAAGCTGTTCACAGAGATCATAGACGAAAATATGCGTTTGCAAATTTTTCGATCTTTCGCTTACTGCAATGCGATTGTCAGTGTACGGGTAACAATACTCTGTCTTCAGCGATAGCGCGCCGTTTCTTCGAAACACTTAGGCCAAGAGTATTCAGCGCTCAAAGGGTTAACTATAAACACAGCGATGTGAATACGTCGACGTTAATCTGGTTGCGTTTATATACGCTGCGTTATTAACCTATTGAGTGTTATGGACGCATATATGCATCTGGCGGAAGTTGCTTGTAGGCACTATGGACGCGTATATGCATTTGTCAATTTTGTATTCTTTACCTTATGACTTTCTACGTGGCAACATATTTGGTGATGATAAAAGCTGTTCACAGAGATCATAGACGAAAATATGCATTTGCAAATTTTTCGATCTTTCGCTTACTGCAATGCGATTGTCAGTGTACGGGTAACAATACTCTGTCTTCAGCGATAACGCGCCGTTTCTTCGAAACACTTAGGCCAAGAGTATTCAGTGCTCAAAGGGTTATCGACGTCCATTGTGCAAATGCGCAAGAAAACGTTGCACTCCCCTTTGCTTAGCTCTTCCTTAGACTCTCGAAGGTTTCGCGAAAAGGCAAGGATAGATAGAGATCGTCGGCGGCGCGACATAACAAGTTTAGTATTACACGTTAAGTATTTCTGAACTTTTGACAAACATTTATGGCACAAAAACATGAATTTTTCAATTTCTTTCGTAACATCTTGGGAATTCTTGAGAAATGACGAACTTCCAGAAATCATGAACATTGTGTCGCGAGGAGGGAAAAATTACGATTTTCATAATTATCCAATTTCAACGAGCCGAGCGGCTCGTCGACCGGAAACAGAGGTTTGGAAGCAACGGAAAAACGAAAAGTTGCGCGGATTCGTGTTGTGCGGACGTATTATAGAATATACAGCAGATTCCGGGTGTAAAGGAGTGCATGGCCGGGACACAACGGCTGCACCGGATCCACGCTAACTATTTTCCACGGCTGCGTGTGCTCGTCGTGCGGAGTACGGAAAAACGCGTCGTGGCTACGCCGCACGCACACGCATCCACTTCAGGTAGTGGTTCTGGCGATGCAGCCAGAGGGGATGGAACGAAATTTCCGCGCGACAGCGCAAGACAGGAGTCAAAGGTCTGTCTCCCTCTTCCTCCTGTTTTTCTAGCTTCCTGGATATCGCGTTTTACCTCTCTGTCTGACCCTTGAAAATTCTGAACGCGCGTCCCATGGAAAAGTGTATAAGGCACGGGGACAGGATTTGAACGTCAAACTTCGAAAGAACCAGCTTCAGTTCTTTTTTCTTTTCACGGTTCAACTGTGAAGTATTGTGCACGGTGAATGGACGAAAGAAAGGATGAAAAGGTACGAAAACGAGGAAACAGTCGAAATAGACTAATTCTGAACGCAAAAAGATCACGATGTTTAAAGTTCTGACTGAATTGAAACGAATTACTTTATTTAAAGCAAACGAGATTTCTGCGAGGCATAGAAACTGGAAATATTATAACTCTGTCGTTAGAATTTGTGTTTATAAAAATATGAATTTGCATTGATAGATTCAGAGTTCAATGATAAAACACCCATTGAGAAGGATAAACTTAACCCTCTATGGGCCACATTTCTGATTTAAGTATAAAAAAAATTGATGGAACGGAAAATTAATAATTATATTCCTATATATGCAGATGAAAACAAATTTTCCTGTTTAAACAAGTTTTGCATTATAGAAAATTACAGAATTAATATGTATACGCCATCTCATGAAAAAAACTAAAATTATTTGTTAAAATGTTAATAAATTAACATGCGACCTGAAAGTTACACGGATCCATAGAAGGTTAAAGTAACTAGAAAATGAAAAGTTTCACACGAATTCTAAAGCTCCGTATTTTTATTAGAAAGCAGCTGTTGATTTTTGAAGCTGTTCCAGAAAAATTTGCATTAAACATACACATACGTGTGTAGAAAGTCAAGGAGAAGGGAAGCGCGTTAGCCTGGATCGCAGGCTCGATGAACAATATCGCAAACAAACACAGCTGATAGCAAGCAGTGACCCCATCCACCGCCTTCCCAGCGTTTCAAGCATCAACATCAATATCGAGGACACGATCTGACCATATACCATGTTATACGTTGCTCGCAGAATGCCCGGTAAATAGAATGCATTCACAGATGCATTCCACTCGTGCGTTAATGTACGCGTAAGACAGTAAAGCAGAAACGTTGAACGCCGCTGTGCACCGGCTAACTAACGGTCACCGCCGTAAAAGCTGGAATTCGAGGCACTGCCCTACGAGAAATTGCACGGTGTTCGACGGTGGCGTTAAACACGATAGCATAATTTCGACAAATTTACATATAGAACACCTGCGAGACAGTTGCTCCGCTATAAGTAACTCGAGCATTAAAAGTGTTTCTAGAATTGTTTGTCGCGACAAAATAAAATTAACACAATCTAAGGTATCGTTACTTTTAACCCTTCACACTCGAGAGGTGACTGTTAGTCGTCTAATGATACTAATTTCAAAAATTTTCAAAGTCGAAATATTTACTAAGATTCGCCTATATTAAATGTTCGTTAGCTTAGTTAAGTCGTATTAAAATTTACGTGTATAACTATTTAACCTCCGGGTCTGATTAATAGAGAAATTAATTAAATTCTGAAAACTTGCGAAGATATCATTTGGCGACTGGCAGTCGCCTCTCGAGCGCAGAGTTAACCCTTTCGCTATGAGCGTCGCCTATAGGCGACATCCGCGCGACGAACCTGTGTGTATGAATGCCGACTTTTAGAATTTACCATTCTGAATTAAATTACTAGGAATTATAATATAAATTATATAAAATAAATTATAATATAATTCGATGTTTAACTATCCTAAATTGTATTTTTATTTATAATAGTAGCAAAATTGAGAATTTTAATTTGACATATCAATTACCCGAAATTATATTTTTATTTATAATAATTGCAAGATCTCCAAATACGTCTCTGTGTAACACTGCAAATTATTTATAATTTTCGTTTGTTTTTTTTTTATTTCGTGTTGACCTCTAAACATTTTAAACATATTAAACTTTACGAATATATTAGGCGTACAAGTTAATTTTAGTCTTTTTCTGGCAAGTTCAGAGTTTATTTAAGTTTTTACGCCCAAAAGTTAGTGGATGAAGCAATCTCGCTCACTTTCTGTAATCTTTTCCCACATTTCAGACAATGGTTGCTCTACTTACAAGGGAACACCGCGAACTGTCATTCACGGATCTGAATGAAACTTAGTGGGATTATAGAGTGATCCAAGACAAGAATAACAGTATGCTTCATTTCGGCCCAATCGCTCTTTAAGGGTGTGAAAACTAACCTCAAAGTCAAATCGACACTTTCACTTTCTCGCGTATATCTGTTAAAGTATAAGAGACAGAGAAAAATATTTTAGATAAAAGTTTAATGGTGTATCGAGCTCTATAGTTTTATCTTAAGAAAATTTTTTGCAATGTCTTCCTTGTTAAAAAAACATTTTTCTTGCGTTATTTTAAATAAGTTTTACATTTTCATAATCACTAAAAATATTACGTATTTTATTCTGAATTTAACCATGTATATTATTTTTACTATGCAACACCAACTTTGGGCAATTGGGCCGAAATGAAGCATACTGTTATTCTTGTCTTGGATCATTCTATAATCCCATGTTCCATTGTTAGCTGCATCGGAAGTTACTTATGACTCGGCCTAATATAGTAGAGCAGTAACAAGGTAGAGAAAAATAACGATTATTCGTTAAGGAGAATGAAGTATCAGTAATATAAATGCTTTTAGCAACGAGACATTTCATTTCGAATTGCCTCACCGACTTCAAGAATTTACGGCGTCTCGCAACGATGACTTCCGGTATCGTTCTTCCGCGTTAATGATATTTGCCTGGTATTCAATAGCCATTGATGCCCTATCCGCGATAGTACACGCATTAGTATTCGCTCCTTACACACCTGTGAAACCGAACGCCTCGTATCGGTTCATTTGCATGCAGACCATCAACGTGCTATTAAAATCAATACCAATTCAAACGCGGTCAAGTACCGTTCGACTGATACATGTATTATACGCGTTCATCCTTTACGATCAAAAATCAGATCCACGTATACAATAACGACCGTGTTCATTAAATCAAGGTCATCCTTTTTTATCTCAACAACCTCTTCGACAACTTTTGTCGAATCCACGAACCCTTTATTTTCTATTCGCAATATTCCTAACAATTTTCTACGGATAAACAGTTTGCGTTGAATTCGAATGAACTATCGATAATTTCAGCTTTATCTATAAATTTTTGTCAATAAACTATTGCAGTATCGTAGTTTTAAGAATCAGAGAAGTGTAAATGTGAGTCGACTAAACGAAAGCCAGGCCCAACGAAAAAAATCGTTGGTGGCAAACAATTCATCGATGGGTCGACAATATTTAGCGAACATGGGGGTGAGAAGAGGAAAAGGCTTACAAGGGTTTCCTCGAAAGAGAAGATGGATCAGTGTAGAATAGAAAACTGAATTTTAGAGTTGTAAAAAGAACTGAGGATTAAACATAGAGTTGCGTGGAAGAGTTGGATTAGAAATTACTGCGTACTGTAAATTTTCCTATCAATCATATTAATAATAATAATAATAATAATAATTGAAAAAATCTTTCCTCTACATTATCTTCTCTGACTTTGAATAAGCTTCGTCAAAAATGTATCCTATACCCTTACTCTTGTAACAAACACTCCTTTATCCCTGTTCCCACCCAGAATTCTCCATACAACAATTTTATTTCCATCGTAACGAAAACTAAGCCTATTGAAAAAATTCGTTGGCGACAAACAATTCACCAATGGGTCGGCAATATTTAGCGAGTACGGGGTGGGAAAAAGGAAAATACCTATAAGGGTTTTCTCGAAAGAGAAAAAGGACCAATATTGAATAGAAAACCGAATTGTAGAGTCGTAAAAAGAAGTGAGAATTAAGTGTCGCATGGCAGAATTGAATTAAAATTTACTGTATACTGTATATTTTGCTATCAATCATATTAATAATAATATATAATCTTAAGAACCTTTATTCTATAATACAGATACTGCATATTGTGTTAGTTCAGAAGTTATGACATTTTCTGAGAAAAATGTCATTTAACCACTTTTTTGATATGTAGAAGTTGTATAAAGAGCTGAGGATTAAACATAGAGTCGCATGGCAGAGTTGAATTAAAATTTACTATATACTGTATATTTTTGCCATTATTCACATTAATAATAATAATAATAAATAATCTCAAGAGCCTTTTTTCTACGCTATATTTATTCAACTGCTGTGCAGCGAACAAAATCGCCACAGGAACGGAAGCATATTTCAAAACGTGATCGTTACCTTTTTCGTTCCCATGGCTGGAGTCCATTACGTTTTGGTTCTGCTGCATCACGTTGGCGTCGTTGTTCGCAGATGGCAAGGCTGGTTCTCGACAATTTGCTGCACAACGAACTCGACTCGAGGAACGAGCGGATCGAACACGAGACCGTGGGCTCGGAAAAAAAAATGGCGCCCATTAACGGAGCAGCGGGTAACAAGTCGTGTACCGGTGCACAGTCGAAGAGTCAACGATTCCACGAAACTAAAACGCGTTCCGTGTAAATTGTTTCGCTATCAAGAATACACTGGTCCCCGTCGAGACCTCCTGACTCATCATCGACAGCGAACGGTTCACCGCTCATGAAACGTTGATTCCAGAACGCGGCTCCGACCGTTTGATTTTTTTTTTCCTCCCCCCCAATCCGTGGAGAGCTCTCAGAGATCGAGTCGTTCCGATGGCCACGCGAAAACGCATCTACGCGAACATCAAACTGCATCAAGCAGATTGCTCTATCGATCCCTGGCAAACGCATCGAGAGCGCACACGTTGCCGCGTGCTGTACGCGCGGACGTCCGCTCGCGATATGGTAATGTTTACTTTGTCACAGTTTTATTACCGGCCCGACGTCCTTGTGGATGTCGATTCCAAGCTGACCGTGATCAAGTTCGACTCGTGTAGTGGCGCGCGTGTTTACTATACAGGTGTGTCGGAGCGTTGCGCGGGCGATACGATTGCGAAAAAAAATTGAAGTCTTTGATTAAAGAATTTAACCCTTTGCACTCGAATTTAGTATGACTATGAATTACCGCCAACTTGGAATTTATTTCTTTATTCGATCAAAACAAAATCTTTCCAATACGTTATTAACATAGTTAGCTGTAACATTTCATGAGTATAATTAAAAAAAATGAAAATTCCACAAAATATTTATTTGTACACAATACGCTGAGACATACGAGCGCAACGGAAAAATCTTGTTATGTCGCATACGCTGAGACATACGAGTGCAAAGGGTTAAAAATTAGAGAATTAAAGCTTTACAAATTATCATACAAAAATTGCGATGCTTTCTTAAAATTATTGCACGATGAGATTGCAAAGGGAGATTGATGAAATTGTTGGTTAAACAAATTTAAAAATTAGAAAATTAAGATTTTTAAGTTATCATATCGAAATTGCTTTCTTAAAATTATCGAATGACGAGATTGCAAAGGGAGATTGAAGAAATTACTGGTTAACTAAATTTGAAAATTAGAAAATTAAAATTTTTGAATTATCATTTTAAAATTACTTTCTTAAAATTATTGAACGACGAGATTGCAAACTAAATTTAAATTTATTTGTTAACTAAATTTAAACATTAGAAAAGTAAGTTTTGAATTATTATATTAAGATTTATTTCTTAAAATTATCGAATGCCGAGACTGCAAAGGGAGATTAAAAAAATTGCTAGTTAACCAAATCTAAAAATTACAAAATTAAGATTTTTGAATTATCTTATTAAAATTGCTTTCTTAAAACTATTGAACTTCGAGATTGCAAAGGGAGATTGAAGAAATTACTGGTTAACCAAATTTAAAAGTTAGAAATTTACAATATCAAGATTATGATGCCTCGTGAAAGCTTTAAACTATTTTAAGATATAAATACTAAAATTGGTATTTATATTTTAAAATAACAATTCTGCTTGTTGCTTCCATCTTATCCTAGCAATATCAATAAAAAGAAGGTTCAACTCGATCCGTTCAACCTAATAGTAAGTCACATTTACAACATTTTCAGAAAACTTGAAAGTTTCCAACGTTTTTTCCTCAATTGTTCCACTCATGCCAACAACTCGCTTCGGGTATCGTCGGACACGCGTGTACACGTGCATCGGATAATTGTCGGTGATCATGGGAACTACCAGTGACAATTATCGAATACATCGGACTGGGAGGTGCGAGCAGCTGTCTGCTGGTAGCGGCTATCAGCCGGCGGGATACTCTCGTAATCACACGTACCATTAAGTCGGACTCTGTAGGATGGATCAGTTCTAATCCCAGGGTGCGAGAACGGAATTTGTATCGCGCGCGGGTACACGTTTGGCCAGCCCGCGTTCTCTGACCACGCGGCTAAACGATCTTATTAAACTGTTCGCCATTGGCACGGCGCGTGCACGCACGCAAAGCCCTGGGTAATAATCTTGCGGTAAACCAAAGGAATAGACCGGTGGATTTGTCGAGGGGATCGCACGCCGCATTTGCGCGAACACCGTGATGATTTAACGTTAACCAACTCTGTGTTCTTGAACCCTTAGCATTCCTTTGTCGAACGTGACTCGACGTAGGAGTTACCGTGATAAAAAGTGACGCATTTGCGCGAACACCGTGATGATTTAACGTTAACCAACTCTGTGTTCTTGAACCCTTTGCACTCCTTTGTCGAACGTGACTCGACGTAAGAGTTACCGTGATAAAAAGCGACGCATTTGCGCGAACACCGTGATGATTTAACGTTAACCAACTCTGTGTTCTTGAACCCTTTGCATTCCTTTGTCGAACGTGACTCGACGTAGGAGTTACCGTGATAAAAAGTGACGCATTTGCGCGAACACCGTGATGATTTAACGTTAACCAACTCTGTGTTCTTGAACCCTTTGCACTCCTTTGTCGAACGTGACTCGACGTAGGAGTTACCATGATAAAAAGTGACGCATTTGCGCGAACACCGTGATGATTTAACGTTAACCAACTCTGTGTTCTTGAACCCTTTGCATTCCTTTGTCGAACGTGACTCGACGTAGGAGTTACCCTAATAAAAAGTGACGCATTTGCGCGAACACCGTGATGATTTAACGTTAACCAACTCTGTGTTCTTGAACCCTTTGCACTCCTTTGTCGAGTGTGATTCGACGCTGGTTTTTAAGAATTAGAAAATTAAGTATCTCCTACGTCGAGTGATACTCAACATCTTTAACACTAGATAACTAAACATTCGTCTGATAGACTAGCAACCCTTGTCAGTTTTACGAATTCGAGATCAGCCAAGATCGTTTAACATCTGCCAAGATTACAAACGATTTTATTTATTTTACTAATTGCCGTTTCGTGAGTGCCTGCTCACACCTACGAATCAGCTAATTCCTGGATTTATGCAGACTCTAACTAAAATCTGTCTTAAAGATACATAAAAAAGTAATATATAATTTCTCCGAATCGTCCGAAACGAATGGCCAAATACGAATTCGGCTCAGGAAACGAAGGGACGATCCATCAAGCGGGTAATTCGAATTGGCGATCCGTGGCTCACGTTCGAGACCTCGCATGCAAACACCGCATACCGAACCTGCTTAATTCGTTCGCCGACACAGGCCGCTGTCTTCGTGCAGAGACGAGCATCTATCATTTGCCGGTATTCGACTGTAGAAATGTAATGACGGATCGCCTACGTCGAGTTCCGCGTATAATTCTCTCTCTGGTTCGCTGTACCTAATATCGTACAGTCTCTCTCTCTGTCTCCTCTCCTCTCTCACTCTGTGTGTCTCTCTCTGTTTCTGCCCCCCTCTTTCACTTTGTGTGTCTCTCTCTTTCTCTCTCTGCCCCTCCTTTCGAACTCTGTGTGTCTCTCCCTTTCCCTCTCTGCCCCTCCTTTCGAACTCTGTGCGTCTCTCTCTTTTTCTCTCTGTCTATCTGTCTGTTTCTCTGTGTCCCACACCCTCCACTGTCTCTCTCTTTCCGAGAAATCCGGATGCAGGATTACGAGCGGGCGCTTTGTGAATGCCACCGGACCACGCCGCAGATCCATGACCATTCCAATGTGTCCTGGTGCCAATCTTCGTGCATTAATATCATTCGCTGGCCATCATTCAATTACGGCGAAGGGATTCGCCCCTCCGTTCACCGTCACGCGTCAGAACTATATTCGCCACGTACCGGCGACCCTATTCAATTCAATATGGATATTATCGGACACGGTACACTCGTCCGACTTATCGAGTCACGACCGACGCATCTGCATTTTCCGCTACGTTCCTGTGTCCGAAGAATCCTGAGGTCGAACCGTGATTCACTGCCGCGTTTATCGTCGATAACGGGGATTAATTACTAAATGCTTCGCTACTGATATTATTGCGTGTAACGTTAACAGAGGCGCAAAGAGTGGACCGATAAAACTGATAGCTTCGATTCTTTTGGAGCGCAAACAGATAACTCTTAGTGTCTTTTGCAAAAAGAATTTGCCTGAGAGTACTGCTAGTTAAACAGTTTTATGCCAACGAACTTTAATTCACGAAAGATGCAATCGAGTGGATGCGAGTTTAGGAAAATGTGAAGAGTGCTCGAGTTGAGCGATAGCCGTGTGGAACGTAGAATGTTTGGACTCGAGTGTTTCTAGGGTACGAAAGATTAGCACTTGAGAAAACTGAGCGACTGAGGAATTTTGGGTGAACGTGACCGAATGCATCGGGTGAGAAAGGTTGACAATTAGAAAGAAAGGAAATGAGTGTTTGGAAGAATGTATGACGGAGGAAATGCGAACGTCAGACAGAAAGAGTTTGACTGTGAAGGCAGAAAAAGTGTGATTGAGTTGCTAAGCTGTAAAGTCGTTTAATTTGGTACCATTAAACTATTTTAAATAAATATATTTATATTCTAATCACTTCGCTTTATTATATTCACACCTGAGCCCTATCATCCCCCTCTACTAAATAAAATAAAAGTAGAATTTTCTATAAGATCGTGAATTTTTCTATAATTTACCCGTTCCGTAAAATTATACAAATTTTCTGCTTCACTGCAGCGTTCGAATCAACACGCTCAAGGGGACACCCTATATTTTTACAATGTTTTCGCTGCAACCGAACAATGAACTTCTTCCCCCGCATTGCTGCCGTCGTTATTTAAAGGAAAGGAAAAAACTGAAAAACAGGCTAGAGTGCCGGGACGGTACGCGGGTGGTAGGGGGAGAGAAAAGATGGAATTGTTTCTGCTTCCTTAAAGAAAGCATTCCAATTGTCGTTCCTTTCCGTTCGAACGGACAAAACAAAGCGGCGAGCTCCGGAGTCTCGGTGTCTCGAAATTAATTGTCCCGATAGCAAGGAATTATTTAACGAATCGATGCAGTTTCCCTCCGGTTCCCGGGGGGATCGTCGAGCACTCCAATGAGAGGCGGAATCTCGAAATTTCTCCAGCTTCGAATTACAACCGCTGCCAGTGCATAATGAGAGAGACAGTGGAGAAGGGTGCGGCCGGGACGGGGGGGAACGAGGAAGAAACGTTCAACATGGGCGATCTAAGCGAAAAGCACGGGAAGGTTTCACGGAAACGGCGTTTTCTCTGGCAGCAGTTTTGCTGCCTCCTTTCCCCCTTAGTCAAGCTGCTGCATGCCTGAACCGTGAACGGGTACAAAGAACACGGGTACGTACACGCGTTGGTTTAACAATGGACGCACCCTCGCGACGCAGTGGCTGCTAGAAAAGACAGTTACGCGTACTCGACATGCAAATTGGCACTTTTTGGCGTGCAGAAAAAATGTTTCTCGCGATATTACCATGCAGAGAGTAATACACATGTCTAGGATATTTATACAAATCAATGAGAAGATGATCTTTTTTTCGTTTAACTTGGAATTCGCGTTGCATCGCTTGAAATCATTACACTTGGATAAGAAGTTGGACATCTTACACTATACTTGTATTCTAATTCGAGTTACTTTCAATTGGTTATTAACCCTTTCGCTTCGGCTGTCCAGAAGCACCGAAATATGCACAGTGCGTGTTTCTCTAAGTCTTAAATAACAACTGAGCTGAATAAAACAATCGTTGCTCTAATGTAACAAGTATATTTACATCTTTAATATGAAAAGGCTTACAAAATTATTGAAATACTGTAGGGATAATGTTTTGTCATTAAAGATAGTTTATTGCTAAGAATAATCCGGTTACAGAATAAGACGCCCGAACGTGCACGCTACCCACGTCGCCATCTTTTCTACTCTACCGTCAGTTGTTTTTCTTTCATATTTGACAGTTTTCCCTTGGTCGCCCTGCGACCCGCAAAATCTCGCTTCCTACAATACATAATTATTAAAATATAAAATTATTAATGTTGGAAATATATACATTGTAATTGCTGTGATCGGTTTATGTTTGAATGTGCACGTCTCGAATGTGAAAACGCCGGGTCGTTTTCTTTTGTTTTAACCGTTTTATAATTCGCAGTAGTTCTCGACATGTAACCGATGGTGCCTACGCGCAGGGCGTTATTCTGTGTAATAATAACTAATATACAGGGTGTTCGGACAGCCCTGGGCTTAAATTGAAAGAGTAACTCCCTGAGACATTCTAAGACGAAAACCAAGAGTAACGATTTTGCGTTTGAGGCTTTGTTTACCTCGGTTACCCGCTCTCAAGCGTCGAACGGTCCGGATTAAACGATATCTTTAACTAGTTATAACTCGTAAACAAAGCCTCAAACGCAAAATCGTTACTCTTGATTTTCGTCTTAGAATGTCTCAGGGAGTTACTCTTTCAATTTAAGCCCAGGGCTGTCCGAACACCCTGTACAATATACTCTATAATCCCTCTCCGTCTTCTTCTTCTTTTTTTCACAATTAAAATACAAAGTATGTTTGTATGTTGTCTATAAGCTTTGCTCGAAACGAAAGGGTTAAATAAATCTTGTAGTTGCGATTCGTTAAAATTTTCCAAAAATATGTGGTAATGCATACATTTAAGGATTGGTATTGTAAGATGGTACCTTTGGTGTGTGTGTGTGTGTAGGCGTGAATGTGTGTGCGCGCGTGTGTGAAGGAATCGATAGAGTGGGGCCGAGTGTTTTATCTTTTGGGGTCCTACTCGATCGAGAAACGAATGGGGCAGAACCTGAGTAGTCAGCGTAGAACATGAACCTGTGAAGCTTGCGAAGCATAAGCGTAATTAATTTGTTGTTTTGCGTTTGTTTGTGTCGTCTTAATTTTATCAAATACTATTTCTATTATCTTATATATCTTCTATATCTTTCTTTATTTCTATCCTTCCTTTTTTAAAATTTATTATCCTTCCTATAAATATTATTCCTCCTATAAAAATTATTGTTGATAATTGGATTATTACTGGACTTATGCAATTTTGGTGGAAAAAGAGGAAACGATAATATAATGAATGTTACGAAACCTAATTTCTGTGAGACGTTAACACGTTGAATGCCACGGGGATCACCGGTGACCAGCGCGCTCAAATGGATAGAAATGCATAATTTTTACTTATTACCATCGTTAATACAATGGCGAGAAGAAATTAATGTAGTAAAAAATATCTAAAAGTAGTTACACTTATTTGTTGTAGGTAATATTATATTTCAATAGTATACGTATCGTATAATAAAAAATTCATCGTGGTACCACGGGCAAACCTTGTAAAACTGGCGTGGCATTCAACGTGTTAAAAGACGTTAATACGATTCAACTAAACAGAAGAATACTATTTCAAATGTAACGCCTATTTAAACAGTACACGATATAGCGTAGCAGCACTTTCATCCGGTTCACATTTAAGGAAACCAATCACGCTTGAGCTACGAAGAGCAGAATTGCTGTTTTATACTTAAACATAAATGTTCCGTTTTATTCCATTCTCATCGAACTGTACGCCGTGCATAAAATTTCCTGATACGTCCTACGTGAGCCGGATACATCCGGCGCGCCATGAAATTCGGTAGAAACGGTATAAAACGCGACGATCCGTTTCCGTTTATTCCTTTGCGATGACCGCTACGCCACTGAAAACGCTAATGATCGAGTTGAAAAACGTAACGTTTGCAAGATTAATTGAAACACCGTAACATTTGTGAAACCAATCGTGAAATACCACACGAATTTTCATCAAGTTCCATTTTCTGTTCATTTACAGTTGAAAGCCGTAAAAATCGACGCTATTCATTTACAATCTAATTTTAACTAACAAATGTACATAAAATATTCAGACCTTCCGTTTTCCATTCCAAATAATTAAAATTAAAAATTTGATGCTTGATTCAGATCCATTAACGGCCTATGCTTCAACGCCATCGATAACAATCACACGTTTGTTTCAGTTTTTTCTTTGAATATCCCCTGACACCGGTTGATGGATACATAAATACCAACGCGTACGCGTGTGTTTCAATTGAAATCCGCGCAAAATAGAGACCTCTAACGCGTTTAATACACGTATATTTAAATTTACGCGAAATACAGGCCTCTAATGATTTTCATCGCGATTTCGATAGAGAAGCGGCACATCGCGAAACCGAAGGGAAAAGTCGGGAAAATTTATTTACTCCGCCCTCGCGAACGGGTTTTCAGCTGTTTGTTCGTCGATCGTACTTGTCGAAGCCGGCCTCTGTAATAAATTCGACGCAAAACTCGCTGGTGGAGTAAAATAAAATGAAATAAAATAATAAAAAACTAACGAAAACCGAATTAATTATTTCCCTTGACACGATCGACCGACTGATTGCCGAAAAAAAAAACTATTTTAAGCTATTATAATTGAAGTTTCGTTCGAAAGGATTACAGGTGATTAAAGTTTACCAGTTTGAAGCTGAAAATTAATAATTATTAGAGATCTCTGTTTTACGTGTACACAAACGCGCGAAATGCACGTACATTAACGTGCCCGTGCTTTAATCCGCATAATTTTCAATACACGCGTACCATTCAGTTTGGAGTTTTCATTTCATGTTTATTCGAACACACGTATATTTCAATTCCTGAAACTTTCCATATACGTATCTGATACACACGTATGAATGTATGAAAAAATGAAAAAAATCAGTGAGATAGAAAATTCTAAAATGATACAGAGGCCTCTGTAATAACCGTATAGTGGAACGAAAATCCACAATTACCTACTTCAATATTAAAAATGCGTTCCTTTACGTATAAAATTGTGACCTCTATTAATTAGCATAAATTGAGGTACCACAGATATAAATTTACAGCTACGTAACTTTATGTCTCTTGAATATCATGTAAAGTTAAGTATAAAGAAACCAATTACTCGATTCGCGTTTCTGCTCGATCGTTGCAACGAAAAAAAGAAACCCACAATAATTTGAAGCTTTAGCGTGGAAAATTGTTCCAATATTTCAACAATACTCCACATCGTCGAGTTAAAATAAAACAGATCATCGATATTTATACATCTTTTTACACCTTCCCATTACAAAGCTGTCAACAGAAATCAATAGCACTTCATTCGATGAATAAATTCGAGCGGGGAACAAAAGTAAAATAAACAGTGAAACGCTTACTATTACGTTTACCTTCAAACACAGTGTACAGTTCCTATCAGAGTTGCCCATTCAATACCGCATCCAATTTTTCCGAAAGCTTCAAACACAAGTAGTAACGAACTGGCCTGATCCGACAACGGACTGCCTTTGCTCACCCCCGGAGGGAAAACGTTTCAGGTAGAACTTAAATTCGTGGCAGAGTATACTCCGATCTAGTCGTTGGAAAACCGACTTCTTCGGCGATCCTTTCGTGACGGTTGCGATCGATAGACGATTACCAGTGCGTGTACACTACCGTACAAAAGTTTGGAGACACAGTAACGGACGTAAGTTTAACCACTTGCGGTGGAAATACGTGTCACGCACGTCGAGGTGCTTTTGTTACAGGAACGCCAGTGACGTGTTACACACGTCGCAAACGTGGGAGTGTAAGAAATGCTTGTAACGTTACACGTTCCAAGCTGTTTTGAAAAATATCACACACTGCAAAATTATTAATAAATAAATTTAGTATTCATACTATAGGAAAGGTTATGAATGAAAAAAAAGGAAAAAGAAGAGTGTGAATAATAATAATAAATATACGTGTATTTAATAAAACTAAAACGACACAAACAAACACAAAATAACAAACTACGCTTATACTTCGCAAACTACGCTGATACTTCGCAAACTACGCCTATGCTTCGCAAACTACACAGTCCTTCGCTCTACGCTGGCTACTTCGTCGTCTAATACGTTCTATCTTCACCGTCTGATACTTTCTCACTTCACCGTCTAATACGTTCTGCCTCGCGCTCGCATTTTCCCCGTCATATATTCTTCCAAACACTCGTTTCCTTTCATTCTAATTGTCAACCTTTCTCACTCTATGCATTCGGTCACGACCACCCAGAATTTCTCAGTCGCACTGTTTTCTCAAGTTCTCATCTTTCACGCCTTAGAAACATTCGAGCCCAAACATTCTACGTTCACGCGACAATCGCCCAACTCAAGTACTCTGACCTTTCCAACCTCGCATCCGCTCGATCACATTACTACAATACATATGTAATTTTATCATCAGTTGATGCATCTTTATATTCTTTTCTAGAACACGTCGAACGCTGCGTAAACTCGCCTCGCAGCGATTTACACTCGACTGTTCTGACACGCGCAATCGTGAATTTCTTTCCACCGCAAGTGGTTAATACGAGAAAACAATATAACGTATAGTACAGCGGTTCATAAATATTAGGGGGACCGGAAAGTAATGTCGCTTTCTTACATTAAATTCAAACACATAAATTTTTAACGGGCTTTTATTTTTAATTAATGTTGTAATCACTTTAAATATTGTAGGAATGCAATCGAGTGGATTCCAGTTTTTTATTTTTAATTAATGTTGTAATCACTCTAATTATTGTAGGAATGCGATCGAGTGGATGCGAGTTTCGGAAAATTTGAAGAGTGTTTGAGTTGAGCGATAGTCGTGTGAACGTAGAAAGTTTGGACTCGAGTGTTTCTAAGGCGCGAAAGATGAGCACTTGAGAAAACTGAGCGACTGAGGAATTTTGGGTGAACGTGACCGAATGCATCGAGTGAGAAAGGTTTAGAATTAGAAAGAAAGGAAATGAGTGTTAGGAAGAATATATGAAGGAGTGAATGCGAGCGCGAGGCAGAAAGAGTGTGATTCTGAAATCGTAGTTGTAAAGTCGTTTAAGTTGTTATCATTAAACTATTTTAAATATATATTTATTATATTCTAATCACTTCACTTTATTTCATTCACACTTGGACGCTGTCATCTCACTCTACCAAATAAAAGTAAAAGTAAAATTTCCTATAATAATGTATACTATAATGGTTCATAAACATTAGGGGGGGCCGGAAAGTAATGCCATTTTCTTACATTAAATTCAAACACATAAATTTTCAAGGAGCTTTTATTTTTAATCAATAATGTAATCATCCTCATTATCAACAACCTTTTGCCATCTAATGTGCAAATATTTAATGCCAGATCGATAAGGATGAATTAGTTTTTGAGCAAAATGTCTAGAGATGAAATAGCAGAAACGACATTACTTTCCGGCCCCCCTAATATTATCTATACATTCATTTTAATTGTTAGTATGGTAATATAGTACTTATTGATTAATACAGAGCACGAAATTTGTTTACTGTACAATTTCTCATATATTAATAACTTCATTTTTGTTGACCCTCTAATCTTAAACTGTTTTGTCCGCTACTGTACACAAAACACGTAGGTAGATACCTTTAATAAGTGCACTTCGACATACATTAAATTCGTGTACACCAACGCTAACTATAACGTTCAGTAATTGCCTGCTTAATTATTGTAGCCCAAAGGCTACTGTAGGTCATTGATCTCAAGCGCTTACAATGTTCTATACTAAAGGTTACCACAATAATCCTTCGTGTGCAATTTTTTATTCCACCAACAGTGACCGTAATCACCCGTTGATCGAGTAATTCTTGTATCCCAAAGGCAATTATAGCAATCCATTAAAATTTCTCCATCCATTCCAGCCCTCTTCTTCTGTGGAATTATTTCATTTAACTTTCTTAACAAGAGAGTGCAACTTTTTCAACTTTCAGAGTCAGCTTCCTCGTCGTTAAACTACTTACGGTCAAATATTAAGCTCTGTAAACCGTATAATCTGTGTATAAAATACAGAGCAGAACTTTTGAGCAGCGGTGTATAAAAGCGGAAGCAAGCCAGAAGAAAAAGGAACGGAAGAGGGTCGAGGGTGGAAAGGAGGCGAACGAACGAAAATGAACGAGATGGGGAGAAGGGGAGAGATAAAAGGGGGGCACGAGAGAGAATTCGGAATTAAGAAGTACCAGGCTACATCGTAGGCCGGTCAGTTTCTCGATCGACCGATTATACTTTCGTGTCGATAAGGTATCGATCGATAATGGCTTCTAACCACCCCTCTGCCCGCCTCGGAATGAAACTCTTAAAAGTTTTACGCAGAAAAACGACGCGCATGAATGGGGAAAGAGTTTCCGTTCCTCCTATAAAAAGTTCTTGTTTCGCGTTTGTCGTATACTTTTTTCGTTGCCAGAACACCGCCGATTCGGTGGAGCGATGTAATGGCGTCGCGACACGATCCGCCATTATGGGCGAAGGGACACATCCAGCACATTTGCTACGAACTTGGTGGAAACTTCTTGGAAATTTATTTATGATCATAAATAATTACATTGTAATAGATAATTGTTATAAACGACAGATCCTTATTTTCATTAATCATAAAATTATAATTTTCTGGCATTAAACAGCGTTGAAAATTGTAAAAATATCAATACTGAAACAAATTGAGAACCATCAAACTATATCCCATGATTCCTTCTCGTTTTATAATTTTTGTTCGGTGATCATATGTATATCTATAACTATCCATTGACCTAACATTCCATCCAAACATTGAAACATTGTTACACCTAATCTACAGCTGAGACTTAAAAATCTCGATCACTCAGAAACTTATTACACCTAACTTCTACAGCTGAAACTTAAAAATCTCGATCTCTCAATAACTTATTTTATCTAATCTATAGCTGAAACTTAAAAATTTCGATTTCTCAAAAACTTATTACACCTAATCTACAGCTGAAATTTAAAAATCTCGATCACTCAGAAACTTATTACACCTAACTTCTGTAGCTGAAACTTAAAAATTTCGATCTCTCAAAAACTTATTACACCTAATCTACAGCTGAAATTTAAAAATCTCGAACTCTCAGAAACTTATTAGACCTAACCTCTACAGCTGAAGCTTAAAAATCTCAATCTCTTAGAAACTTACTGCATCTAATCTACAGCTGAAGCTTAAAAATCTCGATTTCTCAGAAACTTATTACACCTAATCTATAACTAGAACTTAAAAACCTCGATCTCTTAAAAACTTATTACATCTAATCTACAGCTGAAAGTTAAAAATCTTGATCTCTCAGAAATTTATTACACCTAACCTCTACAACTGAAACTTGAAAATCTCGAGCCCCAAAAAACAAATCCTTTTATATTTCAGAAACCTGAGAAACCAAAACTGACATCAGAATTGTCAGTTACATCAGTCCTTTATTCTAAGCTGAATTGTTGAATTGCTGAATTGTGTGATTCATTTCCAACAACGCCCGCCACGATTATAGTACAAGGGATTTCGGAACTTAGTTCGTTCCAGCCTTTCAGGTAATCAGTGGCCTGTATATCGGTACCGGGAAGTCGATCGCCAGCCACCATTGACCACCATAACAGCGAACGTGTTAACATACATCGACACCCGTCCGGAAATCGGTGATTTTGGTTTCGAATTACGTCCTTTGATACGTCCTGACAATTCGTTGCGCATGCAATACGTCAAACGTGGCCCGGTTTCGGCGCGTTTAAAATCACCTAATTTTCGTCCGGTTGCTACAATTCATCCGACCACCTCTGTACCACCGCAAATAACCGTAATTTGGCCGGGTAAACGTCAGTCAGCGCCGCGCAGAAAATAATTATGCGACCGGCCGGCATTCGTCCGACGCGCGGCGTATTAAATATTCATTTAGCTGGCTGGTCGTCGATCGCTGAAATCCATCATCGCTGATTTCCTATATTTTCAAACGAACACCTGAAGCGGCCACCTTGCATAACGCATCAAAAATGCTACTTGACGTCGTTACGATGAATTAAATGTTGTTGTTCAAAGCTAAGGTTCGTTTGCAGCTACCCCTTTGTTGGTGAAACGAACTTTTATCGGGTACCGATTATGATAGCACCCTTTTAATTTCAATTTACGATAGTACCTTTCGTGTTCTAAGATATGCATGCAAATAGACAAAGTCAGAAATTCGTTTCTCTGGATCTTGGTAAGGTTTAAAACAAAGAAGTCGCGTATGTTAATTTAAAGATATTATTTTATCATACATATTTAAATACAATAAAAGGGTAACAACAGAAGAAATCCATCCTGTATTCTTGTAATTATGAAAATAGTGTATACAAATAGTTTGTATACAAATATAAAATATTTCAAACTTTGACTAAAGGAAGTTAAACGTGAAAAGTTCAATGAAGAAGTATTTTTGTTTTTGAAATTCATGCATGCGTAGAATAAAATTATTGAATAGTTTACAATATAATCCTGCTAATATGAACAAATATGGTTACTAATAATGTATCAGATGCGTGTGGTCTTAAGCGTTCTATCAAAAAAGAAATGGTAACGTAAATTTTTGTGTCGAACATATTAAAATCCTTTACTTGAAAGCTCATTTACGTCCCCGATCAATTCGAACAGTTAATGTTCGTCATAGATGCGGTACAATTAATTTCCTTAGGAAAATGTTTTCCGTGCTCGTCGGTTTATAAATGTATGCGTTCAACGTTGTTCGTTTCCCGCAGTTACGATTGTTTTTAATCGGTTGTACAGCCGGCAAAACATTCATTTCGCGATCGCGTAGCTGTGCTCGGTAACGATCATTTTCAGCAGTTTCTTCTCGAAACGAGCGAAATTCCGGTTGGCTTGCAACGACAGGAGTAACCAGCGAATTTGCAAGTAAAATTGCGATCGCGTGCACCACTTGAAATTATTTGCGTATACGTACTATATATTAGCGTGACGCAAGTACCTCGAAGGGGCTGCAAATGTAACGTAATGTAATGTATTGTATTGTAAAACAATAATTACATTTGATCGAGTTTAATGGGTTTGTTACAATCGATTGTGTTTCAGCTTGTCAGTTTTACGCGCGAATCGCAATTGTTCGTGTTATTAGATATGACACGTTGATTGTGGTGCAATTAATGTGTACACGATAATTGGGGATACTACTGTGAGTACAGTATGAATTCTTGATTTCCTTCGAAACCAAGCGAAAACTTATTGGAATGTTAAATTATTGTAGTATCGTAATTAATTTTAGAACGTAAGATAAAGTGAGGGGTGGACAGCGAGAGTTCAGACCTGCTTGGAGAAAACCCTTGGCGACTCGCGAGGCCTTCGAAAAATGCCCAAATATGGTCATACTTGAGGAATTTTTTCGAGATACGTGGTGGGAGAAAGGCCAAGGGTTAGCGACAGTTTTCTCTGGTCGGAAAGAGCAGAGTTGAATTGGACGTTATACCGTGTAGAGTTGAATTAGACGTGATACCGTGTAGAGAGTTGAATTAAGTAAAATTTGTACATAGTATTGTAATTATATTCCTATAATCGATAAATAAATATCATTATTATTGTAACACTACATTATTCAAAGAAACTCTGTCGATTTTTCAACTATTAAAACACCATACAGTAGCGGATAACAGTTTAAGACCAAAGGATTAAAGAAAATAAATAAATTAATTAATTAACCCGTTAGAGACCAGCGTTGCATCAATGCAATATTTTCTTTGCAATTTGTTTACAGTCAGTGTAATGTTATAATAATAACAATATTTATTGCTATGATTACGGAAATATGGTTACAATATTATGTACAAATTTTACTCTTCGCACGACTCTGCTACACGGTACAACGTCTAATTCAACTCTGTTCTTTTTCACCAGAGAAAACTGTCGCCAGCCCTTGCCCTTTCTCCCACCACGTTCCTCGGAAAAATCCCTCAAGTATGGCCATATTTGGGCATATTCCAAAAACATGACCATATTTGGGCATTTTTCGAGGGCCTCGCGCGTCGCCAAGGGTTTTCTCCAAGCAGGCCTGAACTCTCGCTGTCCACCCCTCACTTTCTCTTACTCTATAAAATTAATTACGATAATACATTAGTTTAAATTGTTAAATTTTGTATTCTACCTTCGTGGTTATAAAAGAGAGCTCCAAGAATTTAACTAATAGTTTTGCGAAGGAGTAGGATTGAAAAACAAAATTTAAAGAGGTAAATTGACTGAGAAAATGCTAAAGCTAAAAGTTTACGTTAATGCAACGTTGGACCTGAATGGGTTAATAAGAAATAACAGTATAAATCAAATTTGTATTCTATACTAATCAATAAATAGTGTTCTATCATAATGACAATAAAAATGAATGGATAAATAATATTTGCGAACCATAAAATTATGTTTTACATTGTCCTGCCGTCTTAAACTTTTGTCCACTACTGTACGTCGTATACGGTAACCCGTGAAATAAATAGAACGCGTTTTCTTTAGATAGAAAGCACGAAAATGATGAATACTTTCCCAACCAACTGTGTCTATTTTCGTTGAATAGAATCGTGAAGCGGACGAAAGGGAAGCTTCCTACGCGCAAGTAGTAAAACCTGGTATTGGTCAGCCGCGTCGTCGAACGATTCGCGCAACAACAGATACGTACCTCGAGAAAAATAGGGCACCGATGATGATTCAGGGTTGACATAACCGCTGTGTATTGTATCGTGTTGAGGTATACAGGATGGAATGTCGGCTATTCGGGCATCGATTATCTGGACTCTGAGCCCATGATTCCTGATCGGTCGCATACCATAATGAGAAATTCTAATACTCCAGAGGTATAAGAACATCCGCTGCCGGAATAATCCAACAGAGGATACGATTATTATTATCGTTGCCCTGTTGTTCAACTTGCCCGGATAATCGACGTTCCGTTGCCTATCGAATGTCATCGATCTGACAATACCGTGGGGTGATTAATGAATAAAGGTCGATCTGCGATGCAATTTTCGAATAGCAGGAGTTTATAAATGGTTAGAAGAAACGAATCGATTGTGCTAGAGAAACTGCATTCGAAAATATTTATTGCTGTCTGTTAGATTTTATGAAATTAGTGATGTTTCTATACACCTTTGGCAATTACTTGGTAAAGAAATTGTTTTATTTATAGACTACAAGTAATACACGTATAAACTGTCTTAATACAGATAAATGTTATTAAACGACTCATACATCCAATTCTTACAACCATCAAACGTGAACTGCGCGGCGTCGAG
Organism: Tetrapedia diversipes; assembly: GCA_033822845.1. Taxonomy (NCBI): domain Eukaryota; kingdom Metazoa; phylum Arthropoda; class Insecta; order Hymenoptera; family Apidae; genus Tetrapedia; species Tetrapedia diversipes. Next base: position 748,883 of record JAOPTO010002210.1, on the reverse strand, counting down.
CACGCTCTTGTCTTTTATACTTGTTAGGAGTATTAGTTTCGAATATTCTGGAAGGTCCTCCACGCGTCATAGAATAAGCCGTAGGGAACATTCTGGAAGGACCTCGACAAATGACAAAACACAGTCGCACGCTTACACACCTACACAGATTCCCACAAATCACGCATACATCTCTAACAGTATGAATTAACACTAGATTTACGGACATTTCTTGTACATCTATTTCTAATATCCATATATTAAGGAATAGATATACACCAAAAAGAATTCGAAATTGCAGAACTGAGAGAGAAACAGATTTGGGTATATTTGTATCGCACCATTAATAAAATTCAGTAAAAATTGCTAGGAATAATACTAATTATTCTTCCAAATTTTACTCGTGAAATTCAAAACCCGTCAAATTGACGGGTCCCGTAAACCTAGTGTTAATGGCAGTAAAGTGGGCCTTCTTTTTACAAATCGATTACTTAGAAAATAAATTATACGAAAAATTATGAGAACTTTGTTCTTTTGAATCTAATACATAAAATAAAATTTCATTATGCAATAGAATCAAGATATAATTATTTGGGAGAGAATGTAATAAGTTACTGTCAGTTATACGTATCAATTTCATTAAATTTTTCATTATATAAAATTCAAACTATTCATTTTACCCAATTAAAGATGAATCGTTACCACGAATATTTAGCTCGCAACAACTCCTATACTTGATTATAATAATTACTACACTAATTCGTAATACAGAGCACAAAGCGGGTGTTCAAAGAGTTCTCTGCCTAGTTTTAATGTTACTTTAATGTAACTTTTAAAGTGTACTGCTCATTTGCTTGTCTCCCTTCAGTATAGCGAGTTTGCTCTTTAAATTTTGCTGGCTGCTGGTATAACAAGTCCCAGACCACTCTCTTTTTCCTTCCCTCTTTCCTCTCTCCTCACCTTCTATCCCACTCTCTCGCTTTCTCTCTCACTTCCATGTTCTTTAGAAAGTCATAGGAACCATATCGACGATGGATCTTGGTAGATTCGAATCATTGCTTCCCGATTCCTTCTTCTATAACAAGGTTCCTCTACCCGCGGCCACGGTAGAAGAATACGCGGCACAGCCACGAAGAAGTCGGCGACCTGAAATACGGTATGCCTTCGAGATACATGCATTTATTCAACGCGGTTCGAGCAGTCCCGCTTGGCAGGAAAAGTGTTACGAGAAATGGATAGGCCAATTTTCTATTTCGTAACGCCCCGGGCCTCGCACCGCTACTACATCCCTGTAGTTGCACATCCATGCGCAGGTACAACGTGAACTAAAAGTTCGGAGTCACCTTCGGATTCACATCTATAGGGTGTCACCTTCAGATTTATATGTATAGTCTAGATTTATATCTAGAGGGGCAAAACCATGATGAAAAATAGTTTGTAATTTTATTTAATATTATTTTAATATAATATAAAAATATTATTTAATTTTTGTTTACTTTTCCTAATCAAATTTACACAAAACCAAACAACGTTCGAGTGTTTTAAATCCTATTTTATTTTCCGAAAAATATTTAACACCCCTTTACATTTCCTAATCAAATTTACACAAAGCCAAACAACGTTCGACTGTTTAAAATTCTATTTTATTTTCTGAAAAATATTTAATACCCCTTTACATTTCCTAATCAAATTTACACAAAGCCAAACAACGTTCGACTGTTTAAAATTCTATTTTATTTTCTGAAAAATATTTAATACCCCTTTACATTTCCTAATCAAATTTACACAAAGCCAAACAACGTTCGACTGTTTAAAATTCTATTTTATTTTCTGAAAAATATTTAATACCTTTTTACATTTCCTAATTAAATTTATACAAAACCGAACAACATACGAGTGTTTTAAATCCTATTTTATTTTCTGAAAAATATTTAATACCCCTTTACATTTTCTAATTAAATTTACACAAAACCTGTTTTCTCTTTCACATCGTCATATAATGGAATGCGTAAGGTTTCCTAACTTTTGGTTGGGGATATATTTCGGTTTTCAGTGAATTCGCTGAAAATTACAGAAACGGAATAGTGTGTCATTGAAAACGAACCGAAAATCGCAGAGGGGTAGGGGCATTGTAAGTCGAACAACATTGTGAAAACGGGTGCAATGGATGTATCGGAGAGTCCTTGATTTAAATGAGATGAAATATAAATTATCGTTCCTCGCCTGCTCGAATCGGCATGCAGTGATCCCTCGGGCTATGTATGCTTCCCTTTGCCCTTCGTCGAATCGTTGGGAAATTTTACCCTTGTTCGCGTTACCGAATAAATTTACGCTGCGCGATGCACCGAACGGTGCAACGACCATGATTATTATGCAAAATGTACAAACAGGAGGAATTAAAATTAAACGTAAAAACAAAAGTTCTCTGTGAATACATAGTAACAGAGGTTACAAAGCAGAAATGAAATTTATGATTCGTTAATAATTTTATAATCTATCTTTTATGTGTACATAATTTTAAGACAAAAGGGCAATATAAAACATAGCACTATGGTTCGTGAATATTGTTTATACAAAATTATACAAGAATACAAAAATACAATATATATTATAATTATACAAGAATACAAAACTCGTTTATTGTACTATTTTTTATAAATCAATTAATTTGTTTTCGCTAACCCTTTGGCCTTAAACTTGTGTTCGCTACTGTAGATTTAAATAGATTATTCACATTGAAAATGAATTTACAATTTAAGCTACGAATAATGAATTATCGTTTGTTTGAATTACTGTGTGTTTCATTTCGAACATACATACATTTCTGTTAACCTGATTCTGTTTTAGCAAACGAGACACTATTTTAATGTCAATATCGAATGCGTTATACGTAATGATTTAGATATCGCGAAGGGGGAATTTCCAAGGGATTGGCCGTTAAACTTACGGCACGTAAACCCTGGTTGATAACGAAAGCGTTTACTAGCTGACCTGGTCAACGGAACTCCGCCACGGTACCAGGAACATTGCCAGCAGGAGTAAATTGTTACTTTGTCGTCGATAAAATTGGTTCCGCAGCGTGAACCTGATAAGACGACAATGGCACGCTTACTGAAATTGGAATGATCACGCATCGACTTTGATTTAGGTTCCCCTAAATCACGCGCCTCGCGCTTTCTTCTTTTTTAAGAGCAAGGAAGAAGGAAACGACGAAAAATTTGCATCGTGTATTGACCGAACGGTTTTTCTACATAGACTATTGTCAGGATAGTCTCTAAAACGGCAACTATTACGACGGTGATTATTACAACAAGATGATACAACGAACGATTAACAATTAACGCTGAACGATTAACGAGAGATGAGAGATCTCGCGAGGTTCCTTATTTATTTGCCTCTAACCTGATAGGCGGTTCCTGCCTTCGCCAATCAGGACCTTCAAAAAAGTGCCCGCCTTCGATATCCCCACTTGGTGCAAACCTCGGTGACGCTTTTGCATTTGGAATATCTGCTGTTCGCATCTTCTTTGATCCGATTTACGGCGGCGACCCTTTATTCTTTCAAACGCGGCAATGTTTGAAGCGGCGCCGAAAAGAAAACGCGGCGACACCTTAACTTTGATCCGCGGGCCGCTCAAAGAAATCAATGGCAATCGGCATTTGCTATTAATCTTTGCCGCTCTCCTTATACAAATGCCGACCTAATCCGCAAATTGCCTACACACTAAAAGGTTCAAAATGAAGTCGGTGTTTACGATGGTACTTTAACACGTTGAGCCCGGCGCCGACTTTGCTGTCCTTTCCGTTCAGCCGGCAGCCGGCGAGCGATACAAAATTGTAGGGTATCGCTGAGAGATAAGGAATTATTCTTTGTTGCGCTAATTTCGACGCCTTTTAGGTGTACGTGTGATTCTGTTCACTATGTTTTCGTATGATGTATAAAAAAGTCGCGTACGTACCTTCGAGAGGCGATCAATTGGAAAAGACCTACCGAAGTGTACAGATTGTTCGTAAAAAGAAAGTTGAGTTTAGTTTTGAAAATAGTTATTGCCCACAACATTGAATATGTCGGAAAGAGAAGAAGATAGTGACACGTCAAGTGAAATATTTTTATCTTCCAAACGTCGCAGAGTAGTACGATTGTCATCATCAGAAGATGATAATTCATTAGACGGACCGACGCCAGCCAAACGAAAATTCTAGTACCGGTCCCCAGGGACCGACGCCGGGCTCAACGTGTTAATCGCGTCGTCGAATGCCGTCTAATGAATCTCTAATGAAAGTCGCCCGGCGGGCATGCATTTCTTTTTATATGCATTAGCACAGGTGGAGGGGGTTTGCCATCATCGAATGTTTGAGAAGGCGTTCCTTTTACCCATTAAGGTAAACCGTCATCGCAGATTCGAGAAGGCTCCTTTCCACGCACCTGAGCTACCCGCTGTGATACATATATCTTATTTGGTCACCATAGATGATACAAGTATCCTTATGTGAAAGAAATCTAAGGGTTTCGAATCTACAATCGTTTCGATTGAGTTCCCCAAAATTAGGATGATTCACGATTTACCTTACAATTAGAGTGACCTAAACTTGTACCCTCCGATGTTAAAATCAATTTAACCCTTTGGCCTATAACCACGAGTCACGACTCGTGGTAAAGAATTTGTGCCATAAACAAAAGTCATGAGTTAGACTCGTGGTGTGGAATTTGTGTATAAAATGCCGCGTATTATTATTAGCACAAGCGATTGGAGTTATTCCACATCGAATATCATTCCTTTGATTATGATTACACTCTAGACGTCTTGTTTGGTTCTTAGTTAATAAGAATAAGGACAATGGTGATATTATAAGCTGGAGGTATTAGCGAGATATCTCCAAACATTCGATAGTGACGTAAGCTAAGGATAGCAGCGAGATATCTCAGATCATTTGAGATGTCTTTAAACATTCAATCACACAAATATTCGACCGCGCGAATATAAAGTATGATGATAAAGGTGTGAAAAATGTTTGTGTGGATGAGTGAGTATGACAGTTTGGAGAGAATGACAAAAGGTGAGTGTTATCGTTTATATGTGTTATGAGTGGTGCGCGGTATGATCATCTAATTGTTGTGTATACTGTATGACTGAAAAAGGCGGGAGTGGAGAGAGAGAGAGTGCGAACGAATCAATCCGTAACGGACGATCGTAGAGTGAAAAGCGAGTAATAGAGAGTGAGTTATATAGAGAGAGTGTATAAAGAGTGTAATTAAAAATAATGTTATCACCTTATTACTATCATTATTATTATTACAATTATATTTGTTATACTAAAAATCGTTATTAGTTATTTAATCCACCAACACCCGCCAGGACCGAACATTCGCGACGAACAAGCGACGAACGCCACACACACACACACACACACACTCGCACTCACTCTCATCCATTCTCTCACGTTATGGCAAATTCGGCACCTCTACAATATCGAGGAAGTTTTCATTCGAATTTCATTTCAATTCCTCAAATCATTAATTTCAGTTACTGTCGCGTTGGGAACCCTTTTTTTATTAAGGTGATGATTGGGAACCGTTAGTAGGCGAAATTTACCTGGTCGTTAGGTTCGCAGACATTTAAACGACAGTTTTGATAATGACGGTTCCTCAGTGCTGGGAAAATCACACTTTATTACATGCCATGATAATGTATTTTTAAATCACGAGACTTTCAGGTGACCTCCTGGGGTCTAGAATTTTATCAGGTACACTCAGAAACCACTCTTTGTGTGGGCTGTACCTTCCCACTCCAAGGATGACCGACGAATCATCTTGTCCTTGGAGTGGTGTCCGCCCAGCCAAGGGCATGTATATATTAGCGCTTGGCAGGCGAAAATGAGAGCCTTTTTTTAGTCGATCAGTCATGTAAAACGTACCATTCTTTCGAGTTGCAATAGCCATCACATACCATACAACATTTAATATAAGTACTTGCAATGTATCGAGAATAAATTATCAAGTGTTTCTAGTCACTACACCGGCATTACAATCATTATACAGTCCACTTATACATAACCAATCGCACAAAGTTAATTCGGCGTGCGACGTACGAGTTTAACCGCACTATTACTGACTGAGGAAAACGCGTACACGACAGTTACTCTGTCAAGGTACGTCAACAGTGTGTCGACCGTGTCCTTGAATATTGCACTAAGCTCCGTCTAATTTCACGAAGGACCAGCCAAAGTTGCCTTTGGGAACTAATTTACCATTCCTGAGTGAAGTTTCTTTGCTCGTAAACTGACTGACTTCTGAAGCTGATGTTCTTCTACTTCGGCTAAAATTGAGTAACTTCTGACTGACTGAGTGATTCTACTGGCGCTGAATGACTTCTAAGAACTAATGTGGTTCAACTGAAACTGACTTCCTCGAAAACTGATTTGGTTTTCTTCTCCATCAGCACAAAATGCTTACTGATTTGTTCTTGCTGATTTTTAAAAATTGTCAATGAGTGAGCCTAATTTTCACTCAGACCTCCCTTCTCTTGTGCTCTAAGCACGTCCTCTTTGAGAGAGGTGTCTAGCTGACTCCATGGATCTCTTGATCTTTGCCAACACCTAAAATTTTTCTCCAGGTGCTGACCACTCGGTGTTCTAGCCCTTATAAATTTATCAGAGATACCCTTTCAGAAGTTTCTCCCTTTATGACACGTCCTCAGCTATTAAGTGGCGAAAAAAGCGAATTTCTAGGTTGAGGATAACAAATCACATTTTCTTTCTCCAGGAAACGTTTTAATTCTTTAAAAAAAAACCTCGAAGTTGAATAATAACCTCTGTTCCACGTCCGTGCCATAAATCACGTCAGCAAGAAGAGCTGACAGTCCAATTATGAAATCATTCAGTTTTTAGTTCTTCGGTCTATCAATCCTTTGAAAGTTTCCTTGGTTAATTAAAAGTGACTGGAACAACGGGAGCTTCTGTTTAGCCAAGTATTCGAATAACACCGAACTACAAGAATTTCTTGTGGATTCCAGTGCAAGGTGAAATTCATGAACACGGCCAACGATGATTGCTACAGGCCACCACCAATTATAAATTGCTTGATCGACTGCTTGTTAATTTAACGCGGCCTCTTTTCAACGGCATGCCTATTTTATGGCACTTTCAATTAGCATTCTCGGAAATTAATTAACAATTTGCGGACGGGATGCTGCAGTATTTGCAGCAATTTCCGAGCACATATTATAATACCGCCATCTGTCCAATAACCAGCTGGCTGTGCACGCCAGTTGGTTTGAACTTCGGCTTTAATAGTTTCGGAATAAACGTCGTACCAGCGTCAAACTGGCTAGCTACTAAACTTTATTCGCCCCGCACCTCGATGCCCGCCAGAGAATTCCATTTTACGAGCAATTCAGCCTCAACGTCGCTTAATTCGTCCTCCTCGCGATGAAACAGGTTATCCATCTCTTTTCGCCCTAAATATTTCCCGCGTTAAATATCTTCCAACAAGAATGCCTCGCCAGCCGTCGTAAATTTTATTCCACTCTGAATGCAACTATTTACGCTATCATACTGGTAAACATTCACCCACTCGATTCTTTTTATCTGAAATAGAACTTTTAACTTTTCCTTGATCACGTAAGCACATGTAAGTTCATAAATCATCGAGCATTCGGTATATTTAACCCCTTGCACTGTTCGGAACCTTGGAAAAAGTCAGGCCAAACGCGGCTGCCTCAATTGTCGCGGTGAAGGTCGAACGGTGGAACGGGCGTGCCGAAACTTGAGACCCATCTTATCCACGCGATGGAACTCTTGTGAAATTCAAATGAATTTGAATCAAAAACTTTTATATATACTTTAATTATCACATAAGATTAAAACAAATTCTGAATAAGTAATAATAATATAATTAATTAATAACGAAATAAAAATATGTAAAAGCAAATCCGCGGTAGTAGTATTTGAACTCAAATAAGTTTTCTGATTATCTCACTAACATTAAACCTAAAACTGAAAGACACAATATAAATAAACAATTAAATATCAATTTTGCCCGAAATTAAGACCACGAGTCAGACTCGTGATATTCATGTTGGGCCTGAAATGTCGAGTACGAGTCAAGCTCGTGATATTCATGTTTGGTCTGGAACTGAACAACGAGTCTGACTCGTGACATCCATGTTTGGCCTAAAATTTTCATCACGAGTCAGACTCGTCAAAATAGTGCAAGGGGTTATAATACTTTACCCACCAGAAGCTTATTAACATTTAGCTAACTCCACGGTGCCACACCTAACCGAACACTACGTATCGCGTATTAAGAATTTATTAAAAATTGTACTTTGGAAAAGCGAAAAATGTATTTGACGAACTGTGAACAACACTAGTTTAAGACTAACTAGTAGCCCTAAGCACCTTGTGAAGGAAAAAATAGGAAATCTTCCCATTCGATTGGCTAAGTGTTAAAAGTATAGAGCAGGGTAATTACTTATGTTTCACACAGTATTAAATTATACTCTCTTTTTGAGATCTTGCAGAAAACTTAGTATTATAAGTATTCTATACAAAAGTTTCTCTGCGAAGGTCAGATAATCTGTTTGAAAGGGTGTACACCTATTGATAGAGTTATACTACTTACTGATGAAGCATTTGCTTAACATTAATGTAGTATCGTAGTTTTAAGTATTAGAAAGGTGAAAGTGTGGGTCGACTAGACGAAAGCCGGGCCCATTAAAAAAAAACCGTTGGCAACAAACAATTCACTGATGGGTCGGCAATGTTTAGCGAGCGCGGGGTGGAAAGAGGAAAAGGCCTATAAGGGTTTCCTCGAAAGAGAAAAGGAACCAGTGTTGAATAAAAGACTGAGTTGTAGAGTCGTAAAAAGAACTGAGGATTAAATATAGTGTCGCATGGCAGAATTGAATAAAAATTTACTGTATACTGTATATTTTTGCCATTATTCATATTAATAATAATATATAATCTTAAAAATCTTTATTCTATAATACAGATACCTTATATTGTGTTAGTTAAAAAATTATGGCATTGTCTGAGAAAAATGTCATTTAACCACTTTTTTGATATGTAGAAGTTGTATAAAGAGCTGAGGATTAAACATAAAGTCACGTGGCAGAGTTGAATTAGAATATACTGTATACTGTATATTTTGCTATCAATCATATTAATAATAATAGATAATCTCAAGAACCTTTATTCTATAATACAGATACTTTATATTGTGTTACTTCAGAAATTATGGCATTGTCTGAGAAAAATGTCATTTAATCACTTTTTTGCTATGTAGAAGTTGTATAAAGAGCTGAGGATTAAACATAAAGTCACGTGACAGAATTGAATTAGAATTTACTGTATACTGTATATTTTGCTATCAATCATATTAATAATAATAGATAATCTCAAGAACCTTTATTCTATAATACAGACACTTTATATTGTGTTACTTCAGAAATTATGGCATTGTCTGAGAAAAATGTCATTTAACCACTTTTTTGATATGTAGAAGTTGTATAAAGAGCTGAGGATTAAACATAAAGTCACGTGACAGAATTGAATTAAAATTTACTGTAAACCGTATATTTTTGTCATTATTTATGTTAATAATAATAAATAATCTTAACAAGTTCTTTTTTCTACATTAATAGATTCTTGTACCGAACTGACACTTTTATGTACATGTCTGAGCAAATCTTACGAATTTTAGAGTACAGGTGCAACAACCTGGTGCAACAATTTTTCGAAATATATTCGAGTCTCGAGGAGAAAGGCTTTGGTGATACGTTTCGCGCGACAATCTCGTCTGCGTGAGAATTTTTCTGCCCTTCGTTCTCGCTCTCTGTTTATATTTGCACGGTTTCGTCAGTTTCGATCGGAATATCGGATCGAGGCTCGGCTCGAAAGTAAACACGACATTAAAATCGCATCAATCGAAAATTAAATCCTTGACTACGCTCCACCACCACGGCCCGTTCCACGTTCGGTCAAACACAGTGCGGCCGCTGTTCTCGGGCTGTGCACATTCCGTATGTAAACACGAATGGAAATATGACGGAGATACCCGAGGCGCAAGAGTGAAGCTTCAAGAGGACATGCTCGCGGGCGAGCGTACGCGTGTAAAACGAATCTCGATCGATACTAACGCAGTTTCGAGAGACCCTATCCCTCCTTCCTCTCTCTTACACTTCCGATACCGTCGACGTTCCCGCTGGGGAACCGAGAAATTGAAAAAACTCACGGTTCAAACCAATACGACAGGTGTAATCGGATAACACTACGAGACTGACGTGTACCATTTCCGAAATAAGTAGTTGTTGGAAATTGAATACGGAAATACTACGAAGCGAAAATTAACCATAAACCAGCTTTCTCTTAACGTACTTTCTCAAGGGCTTCTTCCAAGAAGCTAAGCCACATCTGGCATTTTTAGAAAGTTCGAAAACATCGAGAAACAGAACAAAAGGGGCTGAAGGACCCGGACGGGGTTGTAAGAATTTCGACCACTGCGTTCTGCTAGTCTTGTGACAAAACTCGCTAGGTGCTGTCAAAATTGTCCTTCCTCGTGCTATATAAAAGTATCAATAAATTATCCAAGTATTATTTCACTAATAAGAGTTTATTTCATTTAGCAATATAAAACCCCATTCCCAATAGTAGTATTTCAATTTACATTGAAAGCGTTTATGCAGATACGAATTTGAGTTCTTCGAATTTCGAATAATTCGAGTACAACTCCTTTTAATTTTATGCGATGTTGCTTTTGTTTATCGAAGTCTCGAAGAATTTCGAATAAGATGCTTTCTCGCGGAAATAGAGTATGCGAGCTATGCGAGGAAGGTTATGGCACACTAAAACATTTGTTGGAAGAGTGCGAGGAAACGGAGAGGACAGGATATAGTACAGCACAGGTGTTGGATGGCAGAAATAATGAAAAAGTGGTTAACTGGTTAAGGGAGGTAGAGAGACGAAGGGAATGAAAAGGGGGAGAACACAGGGTATACAGAGCGGAGGAATGTGTACTGATATTAATATTAAATTTGTAAGCCAAGTCCATTTCTGGACCAAAAGGGCCGAAATAAACAATATTATTATTAGTATAAAGAATACTAACCGTACTAATTCAATGAAAGCATTTAAACGGCAATACAGTAACTGCTTTTCAGTATTTTCGATTGTTCTATTGTGTATCGTGATACAAGTATCCTTATGTGAAAGAAATCTAAGGGTTTCGAATCTACAATCGTTTCGATTGAGTTCCCCAAAATTAGGATAATTCACGATTTACCTTACAATTAGAGTGACCTAAACTTGTACCGTCCGATGTTAAAATCAGTTTAACCCTTTGGCCTATAACCACGAGTCACGACTCGTGGTAAAGAATTTGTGCCATAAACAAAAGTCATGAGTCAGACTCGTGGTGTGGAATTTGTGTATAAAATGCCGCGTATTATTATTAGCACAAGCGATTGGAGTTATTCCACATCGAATATCATTCCTTTGATTATGATTACACCCTAGACGTCTTAAAATTACTATTTGTACCTAAACATTGTTTATTATTTCACAATTCCTTTCGTTGCACTGAAATATATATGTCATGAAAAGTATACATTTTGCGCCAGTTCAGGAACACGGCTGAACAGTTGAACGGCACGACGCGCAGCTGACTTTCTTATTTACTATAGCTCGCGCAATTGGCAGATATCGTGTAGGCCAAGGCGTTAATAAGACGTAGCTAATAGATATTTCAATTAGGGAGCATTAAGAAGCTATAGTTAACTGACATTAAATTTTCACGGAGTAATTACGCTCTGGCGATATGGAAAAGTACAATGGGAAGTAATGTGTACGGACGTTGTAGTTGAACTGTAACGCGACATAGTGTAAATAAGTAATAAACGGGGGCGTCACTAAGTTGTCGCTCGACAGCGGCGAAGAAGAGGTACGAGTGCCAGTAGCGTGGCGGGGGGGTGGATGGTGCTAAATGAGAGTAATTATGAGACAAGTTTTAACTACCCCGTCGGTGGACAATGCGTTATCCTTCATTGTGCCTCGCTATCTTTCTCCTTTAAATAAGCTCTTGGCGAGTGGCTGCTCGCTAAAAAGAAAACACCGGGAACGCGAAAGGGAACAAAGGGAATGCATTTCCGTCGCTCATCTTTCTTTTTTAACTTCTCCGCCAAGGAGCCTGTGCTCTAAACGCTCCGCCCCCCCCCCCCTCTCTAAAGTACACGTTTAAAGGACAACCCGGAATAATGCTCTCGCCAAACGAGTTCCGCCAAACTTCCAATTCTGAACGCTCCTATTCTCCAAGCAGTTGAATCGTAAATGTAACCGTTAAAACAACAAAAGTTTTAACCAACTGCGTTGGAGACGTTGGAGGAGGCGGGGACCGGAAGGATTATTGCTTGAGCAAGATGCGGAAATATGGGGTCTTGAAATAGATATTGGTCGAATGAAGAATGTAGCAGTTGTGAATTATGTAAAGCCGATTGGAATAATAGATTAAAACGTTTGATAGAAAACTGTTGGATTTGAAAAGCATAATTATAGTTTGTGCCTGTGACGGCCAGGGAAAATAGTTTTCAGACTGATCCCCGACCCAGCGAGCGTGAGGACGGCCAGGGGACAGTAAAGCTAGTCACTCAGCGGAATTCAGAGAGAACAGGCCTCTAGTTGTTTTATTTATCCCGAGTACCTTTTGTTGTATTCCCGGTGAGAAGAAATACCGTAACACGAGGTTTATTTAAAAAGTTTATTCTTAAGAGTGAGGTCGAGCGGGGACTGTCGTGGACTGAACTCTAAGTGCTGGTGATCTGGAATCTGGTACCTTTAAATGTTAGGAAAAGTAGAGTGGTAGGGATGAGATAGGATGAGGAAAATTTGGAGTTCAAGGGGTACGGATGAGTTAGCGGCCAAAGGACGTGGATGAGTCAGTAGAAAGTGAGGGTTCAAGCAGTACAATGTTTGGAATAGGATGACTATTGGACGGATGACTGTTGCGATAGGATAGTTGATAGGAAGGAACGATAGGAATCCAACACTTTATTGCCCATTCCTAGCACTCGTACATATTATCGAATCTCCGCAACTTTCTATTTAAATTTAACAGAAACTGTACGGGACTGATGGGTTGCGGTTACAAGTGCGAAGGTATTTTAAACTGGCTAGTCGAAGAGAATAGAAGAAAGAGAAAGGAATTAAATATCGAGTATAAACACGAGCGAAGATTGTACGAAGGGATGCAGAGTGAATTAAATTTTGTAATCATAAACCAAATCGATCTTCCAGATCCGGAAACTAAGATACCGTTATCGACATGACAGAAATCGTCAAAAAGCCATCTCAAAGAGAGAGGATTCCAGCTTCAAGCGTTCCCATCCAATCAGAAATTACCACCCCATCAACGGTATAACGGATCCTCGGCACTTGGATCAAATTAATCCGTGTTGTCTCTCGCGACAGATCGCATCGCGGAACTGACATCCGTGTTTAACCGGCGGTCCGTCGATGACACGGTCGAAGGTTCCACGGTCGAGCCCGATATTCGAGGTATCAGGCCAGGTCGGATTATCCGGCGAGTCCCCTCCGCGAGAATCGAGACGGGCGTGCAGACTGGAAGCCAACAGGGGTTGGCGAGAGAAAACCAACCAGAGCTGGTAGAAGGGCGATGGTGGTAAATAGGACGAGACGGAGAGATGTCAATTTATCCTGGCTTTGTTTACGAGCGATGCCCCCTAGACACGAGGGCGAGGGGGACTGCGAGACTGTAACCTACGGTGAAAAAGAGCAAGAAACGAGAGGGTGGGAGGGAGAGGGAGGGATGGATGGAGAAAGAGGAATGGATAGAGAGGGAGGCATAGATGGAGAAAGAGGAATGGATAGTGAGAGAGGCATGGATGGAGAAAGAGGGATGAAGAGAGAGAAAGAGGGTTGGAGAGAGAGAAAGAGGGATGGAGAGAGAGGGATGAAGAGAGAGAAAGAGGGATGGAGAGAGAGGGACGAAGAGAGAGAAAGAGGGATGGAGAGAGAGGGATGAAGAGAGAGGGAGGGAGGAAGGGGAGAAGCCCGTTAATCCGGGCAAAAGACCAGCCGACGGCTTGGCATTCGTCTTTTTGAAGGGGTTGCCCTGCTCTGGCTTTAAGTTATATCAGTGCCCCGTTATCCACGAGCGCGACCTACCCGATGAGGGTGTACATAAGAGGGGGCGGCGAGCGCTGTTCTTCCGAGAAAGTCAGTGATAAGGTGACGGCGAACGGAGGCAATGGCCTGCACGGGAAAAACGGGTCGTTGCCTCTTCTGTCCCAAAACCTTGCCGCCACAACATCATCTATGCCAGTGTTACGGACAACCGGGGTAACGGATGATCTATTGAAAATAATTTAACGATCTTCTCGGAGACGCCGGTTTTTCATGTGGCGGAAATTGTATTCGAGTTTGAGTATCGATGGGATTGCACGCGTAGACAAGTACAGAGTGTTGCGAGGAAATCGAGTAATGTGTTAGAAAATGGAGCAGTCTTTTGGATGCTTGTGTAATTTCAGAGAAAAGAGGAAAGGAAAGAAATGAAACTTACCATCTGAAATTTCTGTCAATGTTCTTTTTACAGTGAGAATCAAAAGTGAGTGTTCATCTCACAAAAGTGAAATTTGAAAAGTAACATTTCTGTAGCAAATGCACTTTTCTTTGTTATGAATTTGTACACTTTTGTCATTCATGTGAATGATTTCGAAGTTATCTGACACGTGTATGTGTAACGCTTATTAAAACAATTCTGTTGTTTCAAAACGTATCATCACTTTGGACTCTCACTAAATAAGAAATTCACTTTTCAATGATTACGTTGTTGAATAAATACGTAACACGAGAGAGCAGCGATAAATTTCTTCGTTTGATAAATCTGAATGTTTAAAAGAGCCAAACGTTCAGGTTGGACAGGAATGAATTTCACGGGTTCATCGAAATTTATCCGTTTATCGGTCTCCATCGACGCGAATAACATAATACTCGTTATCTCTTAACAACAGAGCGATGATAACGAGCGCACCGCTTAAAATCGATGATTAACGAGGCCGCGATCCACGTATGTAATTACCGTACGAATTTTCGCGACGCTCTGTGCTCGATTATCAGATGATGTACGAGTTGTCTTCGTGTTCCCGTACAATATAATGAAAATTCATCGTTAAATTATGAGGTCAAACGGGGACGGTGCAATGCGCGCGTTAAACATCGTTTAATGTTTTTGAATTGGTTAATTAACGGCTATTCAGGATGAAAAAGTGACCGTTGCGTTTGAGAAATCGAATTAAGCTTGTACCGAGCCGACTCGCTGTTGATTTTGCTCCGGTAACCGCGTGAGCACCGTTTATTTAATGCCACCATGTCGAACGTGTAACGTTCCAGCGCGCATCTGCCAGCAGCTGACACCGAGGAAACGTAATCATTGTCCACGATGAATTTCAGGGTTCTAAATGGTAATTATGTTTCCACATTCAGTGATTAACCCTTTGCACTCCGAATTATTTTTTAATTTTGTCGCCGATAACTCCCTAGTATTTTAGGTACTTTACTTGAGATTTACTTTAAAGAATAATTTCTTGAGTGGTACTCATTTTTTTATTAATTATTTTAAACACAGCTCTCAAGCTTTACTGTAACTTATATTTGTTTAATTTCGTTGACTCTTAAATTTTTGTCTGCTACTGTAAATACTTTTACGGGAAAACAGGAGGTTTAACCGTTTACACTCCGAATTATTTTTCAATTTTGTCCCCAATAACTCCCTAGTATTTCAGGTGTTTTATTTGAAGTTTACTTTAAAGCACAATTCCTTGAGTGATACCTATTTTTTGTATTAATTATATTAAACATGGCTCTCAAGCTTTACTGTAACTTATATTTGTTTAATTTCGTTGACTCTTAAATTTTTGTCTGCTACTGTAAATACTTTTACGGGAAAACAGGAGGTTTAACCGTTTACACTCCGAATTATTTTTCAATTTTGTCCCCAATAACTCCCTAGTATTTCAGGTGTTTTATTTGAAGTTTACTTTAAAGCACAATTCCTTGAGTGATACCTATTTTTTGTATTAATTATATTAAACATGGCTCTCAAGCTTTACTGTAACTTATATTTGTTTAATTTCGTTGACTCTTAAATTTTTGTCTGCTACTGTAAATACTTTTACGGGAAAACAGGAGGTTTAACCCTTTACACTCCGTATTATTTTTCAATTTTGTCCCCAATAACTTCCTAGTATTTTAGGTGCTTTACTTGAAATTTACTTTAAACGACAATTCCTTAAGTGGTACTTATTTTTTTATTAATTATTTTAAACACAACTCTTTGGTTTTGTTGTAACTTTTATTTGTTTAGTTCCGTTGACCTTAAGCTTTTGTCCGCTACTGTATTTAAAATGGCACTTTAAGAATGTCGAGTGTGATACGACATACGAGTTACTGTGATAATAACCGACGTCGAGTTACACTCGACAAAGAAGTGCAAAGGATTAAAGCTTGAATTTTATGTTTCAGAATACCAATATCAATTAACTCTTAATAACATCGTATCAACCGGAAATTATTCGCTTTTCGAGTATTGACATTTGTATCTATCAATGTTTATTCTGTTAATTATGTTTACTGCAATTTACTATATTCGCCTACAAAAATTATTCAATTAACTCTTACTTTGCAATTAACACGTTGAATGCCACGCCAGTTTTACAAGGTTTGCCCGTGGCGCCACAATGAATTTTCTGTTATACGATACGTATACCGTTGAAATATTACCTACAACAAACAAGTTACAGTGTGTAACCATTTTTAGATGTTTTATAGTGCATTAAACTCTTCTCGCCACCGGATTAACGATGATAATAATGAAAAATACATAAATATTGACATGAATATAAGTGTAACACACTTTTAGATATTTTATACTGCATTAATTTCTTCATATCATTGCATTAACGATGGTGTAGGCAATTTACTAATGAATGGAGCCTTTGTATAGGGGAGAGCGACAAAGAATAACAAATGCAGATTGCCATTGCTTTCTTTAGGCGACCGCAGATTAGGCTTCGAGGTGTCGCCGTGTTATTTTTTCGGGGCCGCGTTATCTTCCGGCGCCGTTTTAAACAACGCCTGCGTTGTAGGGATAAACAGTCGCGGCCGTAAACCTGATCCCCGAAGAAAATGTGGACGGCCGATATCCTAGAAGCAAACGCGTGGGGATATCGAAGGCGGGCATTTTTCCGAAGGTCCTGATTGGTAAGGACAGGAACCGCCTATCAGGCCCGAGGCGAATAAATAGGAAGCCTCGCGATAATTAGGGTTAATTCGTTAGTTCGTTCATGAGATAGAGTTCATAGATAGTTCAGAGTATATAGTTCACGGTGCGTTAACCCTTTGACTGCTACGGGCGCATATATGCGCCCAGCACAAGCCGTCGATATAGACTATGGGCGCACATGTGAGCTCGGCGACGGCTTTGATCATTTACTGCTGTCTTACTGAATGTCAAGAAATTATTTTATCATATCCGTGTAACACTCAGAAACAACATACCTTGTTGCTTATCAACAAGAAAAATCTCGTTTATTACGTCAGTTTTCCCTATATCTTAAATTCGTTTCATCTGTTCATCTGCCATTTGACAAAAGTTATGTATGGTTTGGAGTTCGTTTTGTACATTTCATTTTATATATTTTATAATATATTATAATTATCAAATTATGGCGTTTTAAAACTTTACCCTTGACGAATAAATAATATATATTGAAGATAAAAAATATTTAAAAAATTGAAAAATATTAATTTTGGAGTGGATAAAGTAACAGTAATTTGATTCTGTACAATATTACAATTGAATACACCGCCGAACAGATTCAGATTGCGTGAAAAAGTATTCAGTCCCCAGCGACAGTTAGTGCCGGCTGCACGCCGTCCACGCGAAGCGTTTCGGCTCAGAGTCTGCCGCAGTCAAAGGGTTAATAGTTCGTTTAGAGTTCATGAGAGTCGTTGCACTAGCTCGTAATTTAGGTAAAAGCCCATCGGCCAATAAAATAATTTCCTACAATGGTAATAATAAAAAATTGTTTAGTATTGACATTTTTATAAATTACGTATTTCTATCAATCTGAGTACGCCGGTCACCGATGACCCCCATGGCGCCACCGGCAAGTTGAGAGCCGGTCACCGGTGACCCTCGTGGCATTTAACGTGTAAACCCTTTGCACTCGAGAGGTGACTGTTGGTCACCAAGTGATAGTATCGCAAATTTTCAGATTTTAGTTACTTTGTTTATTAGTCAGACCCGGAGGTTAAACGGTCATATATGTAAATTTTAGTATATCACTTAATTAAACTAAATGACGTTTAACATAGGCGAATCTTAGTAAATGTACTTATAATAATACTTAGTAAATATATAGTAAGTAAACCCCCGTGGCATTCAACGTGTTAAATTACAGTTTTCTCCCTGTAAGCAAATAATAGAAAGAAACAGATTGTTCAATAGAATAAAAATTTACTACACTTTTGTGTTCGATGTTGTTCCGTGTGATAGGCGGAAACGATTGTCATCTCTGTTACACGACTGGAAAAAGTTGAACAGACACGGTAGTATAGATGGTAAATCGCGATAAAAAAGATTAAAGTCGAGGCGAGCCGGGAAGATTAACTGCAAACGGGAATTTACTAAAACTTTCTTCGTCGTTCCCTTCGATCCGTATTAAGTCGACACCGAGGGCTGACAAAAACACAGGACGGAAAGTGTTGACGGCCGATCACAGGCGACCGTCCTTTCGAACTTGAAGAGCATTATACCGAACGATGTCTAGATGTCTAGAACTTTTCGAAGCTAACTTGGAAGCTCGTGAAACGACATGCGATACCGTTCTATCGAAGGAAAAAAGGACTTGGGAACTGTTTGTAAAGATTTCGTGGCTGCAAAGTGTCCAAAGAAAGCGTATCATACAAAGTGATCCAGAATGTATGGCACGATTGAACGAAAGATCATTCTACGTGCAGAAATAAGTCGAAAAGATGGAATACAATGTTTTCATATAATTTTTTGTTTTTGAGATAGTGGAACTTAAAGATACGTGGGCGTATTTCATTCTTTCTAGTTGAACAATTTTCCGAGAAAGTTATTTACGATCATCTTGATCACCAATTACGGGTATATAACAAGATAAAGATCACACTTTTTGAGTAATTTATTGCATTAGCGTATGAATCGTTAAAATAAGTGATATACAGCGAAATTGGTCAGACCTGCGAATATCCCTTGGAGTATCTAAGTTTAATTATCTTGAAAATGAAATATTATACAAGAAAAGTTTAATCAACACTTTTCATGTACTTTTTGATGCATAATAATTTTCTGTTGGTTGTTCCATTTATCTAAGAAAATATACAATCCTTGTATTTTTCATAACTTCATCGAAGAGATTAAAAAAAAGTTAAAGTCTGTGTGATTTTTGTTCTCCACGACGACATGAACAATTTTTACTCTCGCAAGGTACTAAAGAAGCGTCGTGTAGATAGGTGAGAAGATTCAGAATGCACGGTCGGTTTAGCCTTCGAATTTATAGTACGCTCACATCGACCGTGGATGCATGACCGACGCTCCTGGAATTCAAGTCTTTTCGGACCCTCGCTCCTTGAATAAGTCAAATACTCATGAATAAGTAGAGAAAGAGAGAGGCGGCCGTGCTCTCCGGCGTCGGCTCTAAAAATGTTATTTACCAACGGATTCTCGAAATCACATTTTATGATGGAAACTAGACGTGGATCGTACACACGTTCGCCGACGCGACAGAAACAGAAATCGGTGGCCGTTGGTCAGACCCTATCATTGAATTCCTTAACATTCTTATTTTCCTACGCTCCTTTGAAAATGAGTGTTTCTCATTTCATCGCAATAAACCTTCGATCGTGAAAGATAGAAGAACGTCTGCTAACTCTTAACACATTGCGTACGGGAGACGAGATATCTCGTCTTTAGCAATCCGAACATTGTGGCCGGGAGACGAGATATCTCGTTTTCAGGTTTCTTTGGCTCAATCGACGATTTAAGGATGAGGTGCCACCTACCCGTGGCATTACACCGTAATCGAGGATTACGGGTATCGTCAGTTTGATAAGTTTAAGACTTCGTGAGCAAGATTCGTAAAAACAATTACTGTTATTCTTAGCAATTTTTGTTGACTGTTATCGATGAAGTGACACGAATATACCCTAATCTATTTCTCTTTCAGTACTGCAATTTTAAATTCTGTATGATGTATCGTATTTTTTAATATATGTATATTAGAAATAAATGTACAAGAAATGTCTGTAAATCTAGTGTTAATCAACCCTTTAGCGACGACGAACCTTTATGCCGTTGGAAATCATTAAACGATGACAATATTAGCATAGGTGTCCTCTGCAGTGACATAAAATATATGCAACGTGTACATGAATATCGTTTCCACAAAATCAGGAATTTTGCGTTATTTCTACCATGCCTATTGCGATGTAACGCGTTTGCCATTACTTAAAGAGTTAAATGCAACAGTCTCTAAGCTCTTAAATTTTAAACTTGTTCAATATTCCGAGCTTGCAACTTAATCAACTCGAAAAGCTGACAAGCTTCTGAAATCTATAATGTAACACATAAATAAACAACAGTTGGCAGCAATCATCAGATAAAATCGTGTATCGCATCGTTTAAGCCACCTCGCTATAGGATGTCGCAGATTTAAAGGGAAATGCAAGAAACCAACACAGGGAAGGAACAAAACACTGCCAGACGAGAGATCAAAATTGGTAGCGTTTAATTTCAAAGTCGGAAATCGAGAGAAGGAATGCACCATTTTCATAGTCGAACCTGAGCTCCTGAAAACGATAATGTAACACATAAATAAACAACAGTTGACACCAATCATCAGATAAAATCGTGTATCGCATCCTCTAAGCCACCTCGCTATAGGGTGTGACGAATTTAAAGGAAAATGCAAGAAACAAACACAGGGACGGGACAAAACACTGCCAGACGAGGGATCAAAATTGGTAGCGTTTAATTTGAAAGTTGGAAACCGAGAAAAGGAATGCACCATTTTCATAGTCGAACCTGAGCTCCTGAAAACGATAATGTAACACATAAATAAACAACAGTTGACACCAATCATCAGATAAAATCGTGTATCGCATCCTCTAAGCCACCTCGCTATAGGGTGTGACGAATTTAAAGGAAAATGCAAGAAACAAACACAGGGACGGGACAAAACACTGCCAGACGAGGGATCAAAATTGGTAGCGTTTAATTTGAAAGTTGGAAACCGAGAAAAGTAATGCGCTATTTTCATAGTCGAGCCTGAGCTCCTGAAATCGATAATGTAACACATAAATAAACAACAGTTGACACCAATCATTAGATAAAATCGTGTATCGCATCGTTTAAGCCACCTGGCTATAGGGTGTCGCGGATTTAAAGGGAAATGCAAGAAACCAACACAGGGAAGGGACAAAACACTGCCAGACGAAAGATCAAAATTGGTAGCGTTTAATTTCAAAGTCGGAAATCGAGAGAAGGAATGCACCATTTTCATAGTCAAACCTCCGCCCCGTTCTCCTGTTCATTCGCAGGACAATCGTCTGAATTACGTCCGTTCGCTGTGTCGTAAGTCCGTGCAGCTGGCTTGCAAAGGAAGGCGCGAGCAGACGCGGCGTTAATTAACGTTGTATTTACTCGAGCGGAAGTAGGCTGATGCATCGTCACCGGCCTGACTTCGCGTGCCGGCTTGCTCCACGACCTAAAATCATGTACAAAAGAACGAAACCGCGGGATTCCTCGGTTGAAAAGGATATCAAGCTCCGGTTCCTTGGTCCCTTTTTTGCTTTTAATTACATATTCTTCTTTTCGCGGAGACCAGCGGCGAAAAGTATCTTTGGTTGAACGCTTGAAACTGGCTGACAAACAGAGAGAGGGCAGGGAAAAAAGAGGAAGAAATTCTTTAAGAAACGACGTTTCAATATCCGTTTCAAAGGTGGTCGAATTTCCGTCGACTTGATCTCACTTTTTCCTTTATCCGAAACACGTGAAAACTGTTGCGTTTATTGTTACAGTTACCTGTTGAACATTGGAATTTATTGATAGGTAGAACACTGTGAATAATGCTTTAGGTATTAACCCTAGAAAGACGGATCCGGGTCCATTTTGACCAAGCGATAAATGCTTTTGCATTTGTAGTATCGTAGTTAATTTTATAGTTTAAGAGAAAGTGAGGGGTGGACAGCTAGAGTTCAGGCCTGCTTGGGGAAAACCCTTGGCCCAAATATGGACATGTTTTTGGAATATGTCCAAATATGGCCATACGAGGTACGTGGTGGCAGAAAGGCCAAGGGCCAGCGACAGTTTTCTCTGGTCAAAAGGGGCAGAGTTGAACTAGACGTTGTAACGTATAGTCATGCGAAGAGTCAAATTTATACATAGTATTGTAACTATATTTCCTTATTCATAACAATAAATAAATATTAATATTACAACACTATACATTATTTATCGTACAATGGATTTGACTTTAATTTGTTTATGTTGACATGCATACAGTTGGTTGAATGTATGATTCATGTAGTTGAACTATGCAGTTGAAACTGCAAAAATTTTGTATACAATTACTTTCTACATTCGATCTTCAAAAGTGCCTCAGAATCCATCAGACATGCGAGGGTTAATGCGACTTTAACCGTTTGAGTCCCAGGGGGTATTGAAAAAACACTGTCGAAGAATCCCAAACAGCGCAACCGCGCTTCCTCTAAACGAGTACGAAAAGACCCAAGCAGCGCGATAGCGCTTATTTTATTTTATATCGAGAAATACCAAGCGGCGCAATAGTGCTAGTATTTAAATTTTTATTTTGTAATGTATTATTACATTATTATTGTAGTAATGTGATCGAGCGGATGCGAGGCTGGAAAGGTCGGAGGAGTACTTGAATTGGGCGATTGTCGTGTGAACGCAGAATGTTTGGGCTCGAATGTTTCTAAAGCGTGAAAGATGAGAACTTGAGAAAACAGTGCGACTGAGAAATTCTGGGTGGTCGTGACCGAATGCGTAGAGTGAGAAAGGTTGACAATTAGAATGAAAGGAAACGAGTGTTTTGAAGAATACATGACGGGGAAAATGCGAGCGCGAGGCAGAAAGTATTAGACGGTGAAGACAGAAAGGATTGAACGTAGAAAGAGTGTTGAAGAAACCAAGTAGCCAGCGTAGAGAAAAGAACTGTGTAGTTTACGAAGCATAGGCGTAGTTTGTTATTTTGTGTTCGTTTGTGTCGTTTGAGTTTTATTAAATACACGTATATTTATTATTTTATTCACTCTTCTTTCTTTTTCTTTTTCCATTTATAACCTTTCCTATATTATAGTATTATTCTACCTATTGTAACATGTACTATTTACATTAAAAGGAGGTGCGTGATGTACTAGCTTTAATAAATCTGAGCACGCTTCGACAATCGGTAACGCACCGTCAGTTGTCCACAACGTTCAAAATGTGCTGGGCTTTCTCGACATAAAATCTTAACAGATTTGCTAGGGACTCAAACGGTTAACACGTTCCCTGCCGGACATTTTTTTAAAGACTTTCCGTTCAGGCCAGCGTGGGGCGTATACGACCCACATCTTTTTTATGGTTGACGCAAGCATGTTTTTGTGGTATAATACACAATATTTCAGTAATTTAAAACCATAAATTTAAAAGAAAGGCATATCTCTTTATAAATTTAAACCAGAAAAGCAATCACTTTTAGTTTATTTAACAAAATATCGTTAAAAGTATGCCTTTCTTTAAAGGCTTTTTTCCGGCGTGGGAGGAAATTTTAGCGGCAGGGAACGTGTTAATAAGGGAAAAAGCAAAAGAAGAACATAAACGTAGCAGAGAAACGATTTGGACCACGCGAGTCGTTCGAGACTATGATAGAGTGTAGACAGTGATCGAGGGTAAAGTATAACCTAAAATCTGGAAACAAAGCGTAGTAGATAATAAATTTATTTTTATTTATTTTTTTCCTTTGCGTCGCATTATTCCAATCCAACGTTTCTAATCGAAAGCACAGTTTTCAAACGCGACGGTTGACCTTCGACCGCAGGAACGAAGTTTCTTCTGTGACGTGCTAAATCCCCGACAAGAAAGGGTTATACGCTTTCCGTCTCCGTTTCCCGTCGACTTTGAATCTCTTCGCGGTGATTCCACCACGGATTTAGCATGGAATATTCATCTTGCCGCGTTTTCACCCTCGCGCCCGCCATCTCGATTCCACAGTCGGCTTATCCTCTCGACTTTCTGCAGGATCGGACGTAAATTTGATATGAATCGTCCTGGTTGAAAAAGCTATTGCACTCGCCCTTTCTCTTCCCCTCCTCTTTTTCCTTCCGTTCGCGGGGAAGAAAAAAAGAAGGAGGAAGAAGGAAAACAAAGAAACGAGACGAGGTCAGTTCGTTTCAACGAAACAACCTCGTTCGCTGAACCCTGCCTGCGACCATTAATTAATCACAGCGAATAAAACGAGCGCGCAAAACGAGGATACGGCGTTGAAAATAATACAAGAACCGTTTCCATTTATAACCCTGGCAGTCCGAATTTTTCGGTCGCGGAGAACGTGTCGCTGTAAACGACAGCTTCAAAACGCATCAGGAAACATTTTTACACGGCGCTAAACGCCACCGAGCACGCCAAAATGGCACTCGTTGCGACAGCTCTCTCTCTTTTTTTTTTCCTCTGGCACGCTCGCCCGCGTTTGTTAGCCGCGAACGCACACGCCTTCGTGGCCACGAGAATTTTTCGGCAGAACCTATTATTTCCGACAACGGCGTTCTTCAGATTGAAAAATAAATCCGTGGAAAATACATCCCTTCGTTTCGTAACGCGAGCAACTCTGCAGGCAATATCTCAGATTTCTTATTCTCGCGATGGATCGTGTCATCGACGCGGACCGGCCAAGTGAATTTTAGCGAAAATTTAATTTTATTCCATAAACTTATCCTAATTGTTATTACTATTATCACTGTGAGACTTGTAAGTGTTATAGAGCACATATCAATTTTAATTATTATTACTATTATTATTTTTATATTATTATATTATATATATTTATATTTATATTATTATTATTTTTATATGATTATATTATTATTTAATTATTATTACTTGTAAGTATTATAAAGCATATATCAATTTTAGCAATCGGTTAAGTCTGAAACAAGTTCGTTCGTTGCTTGTGAATTGCGAAACTTGAGATTCATTTATGATTCATTTATTCTTGTCCAGTCCATGTCGTGATAGACGATATATAATGATTTAGAAAAAATAGTATTTTAATGTGGTTCCATTTTTTGAACGTGAGCCTTCGTTTGATCGTGTCAGGGCGCAAGCTGACGATACAGCGACGACGATCGGTTTCTAATTAAATATCGGCTGCAGGAATATACACATACATGTGTACATGTATGCCAGTGGAGTGTAATTGGCTCATTTGCCGCTGACAAATAGCATCGTCTAAACGGATTCCGCCGGCGCGATTCGCTAAATCGATAAGCACTGAGGGAGAGATAACGAGAGTCGTTTACGTCCGCGCCGATTAGCGGGATCGGCTCTGTCTTCGTTGAAAGCTCGATCGCTTTCGCTAAATCCACGATCCGGGAAGCCGTTCCCTTCGTTCGAACGACCCTTTGTTTATGCTGTCGGACGTTTAAATAGATTTTCAACAAGCTCGACGATTTGCAGAATTTACGAACCCTTTGAAGACTACCTAATCCAATCAGATCCTGTTCTACGATATATGTAGTTCAGCACGGGGTGAATACAAAGTGGTGATTGAACTCTAGCAATTAGCGAACTTCACAACTCTACGTTTCTGATTTCTTCGTATTTTCTACTGTTCGATATTCCAGATTTTGATTAATCGATGCCTAGAAGGTAACCGGTACTTATTCTGTTTTAAATACATTTTAGGGATATGGTATCGCAAAGAGTGTTCGATTCGGGCGGCAGTATATCTCAATATATGAGAATCATGAAAGTTAGAGTTGTACGAATTGAAGATCTTTAACCCTTTCGTTACCAAGGACGAAGATATTAAAGATTTCATGAACAGTGTATCTCAGTATATAAGAATCATGAGAGTTAGAGCTATACAAAGTGAAGATCTTTAACTCTTTCGTTACTAAGGACGAAAATATTAAAGATCTCAAGAAGTGTGTATCTCAGTATATGAGAATCATGAAAGTTAGAGTTGTACAAATTGAAGATGCTTAACCCTTTCGTTACCAAGGATGAAGATATTAAAGATTTCATGAACAGTGTATCTCAGTATATAAGAATCATGAGAGTTAGAGCTATACAAAGTGAAGATCTTTAACCCTTTCATTATCAAGGACGAAAATATTGAAGACCTCAAGAACAGTGTATCTCAATATATGAGAATTATGAAAGTTAGAGCTATACAAAGTGAAGATCTTTAACTCTTTCGTTACCAAGGACGAATATATTAAAGATTTCAAGAAGTGTGTATCTCAGTATATGAGAATTATGAAAGTTAGAGCTATACAAAGTGAAAATCTTTAACCCTTTCATTACCAAGGACGAAAATATTAAAGACGTCAAGAACAGTGTATCTTAATATATGAGAATCATGAAAGTTACAGTTGTACAAATTGAAGATCTTTAACCCTTTCATTATCAAGGACGAAAATATTGAAGATTTCATGAACAGTGTATCTCAGTATATGAGAATTATGAAAGTTAGAGCTATACGAAGTGAAGCTCTTTAATCCTTTCGTTACCCAGAACGAGATATCTCGCTACCACAGCATCACAGTAGCGAGATATCTCGTCTTCGATGGAGAAAAGGTTAATTGACAAGTACATATCCATTTCTATTATTTATCAATCTACTTCATTCGTCTGCGACCCAATATCCCCACCTGATAGGAATTCGACAGGTGAAAATTGAACCTTTCTGTCGCACCGTACGCATGTCCATATAAATATATACGATGACCGAGTGACTGAACGAATTTCCGACCACGACAAGTTAATGTATTCAATTCTAAAAGCGGGAGAACACAGTAAACCACCCCATGCCATCGACAATCCTGCTGTCGCTTCGTTGAGCGGCTGCCTAAGCTTCCCGACCTCGTTGCACCTAAATAACGTTTCTTCGGCCTTGGCTGAGAAATTGTTTCGCAGCCCGGCTTTGCGCGCCGGCTTCACCCGCAATATTATAATACTGGCCACCATAAACAGACTATAACACCGGTAATAACTCGTATGTATACCGGTAACGGGTGGAACAACGTGGAGGCTGTCCTGCGCCCTCGCATCCAGCCCCAACTTCCGGTTAAGACGCGTAACAAGAACTTCTACCGGCAGTTTGTTATTATTGCGCGGATCTAACACGCACACACGTGCACACACGGGTGCACCTGATCACACACACGCACGTACACACATACACATACGCGTTGGGTCCGGCCACGTAGTCTACCTGCCTTTGCGTCACGTCCACAACGTATTATTCCTACAGCATGAACGGTTTAACGGTGTCCTTCGGTTGTGCATTCACGTCTCAGATACACCTATATATACATATATCCGCGCAGGAATTGCGAGTACGTGAATTCATAGATGGGGAAGTACAGAAGGTACGTGCCGCAACGGCAAACGGCACCTGTATGTACTTAAGGGTGGCCGCGCGCACACGCATACGTGCAAGGGCGTACAGTTATACGTGAAACACACCGCTAACTTAACTCTCTTCTGGTATACTGGGTGCAACCACCGGAAACTGGCGATCTTAACATTCTTTATACGCGTTGCAAGTACGCGAAATTATTAAGGGAATATCTGGAAACTACCCTGCACAACCGTGACGTTGAAAATTGCAAAAATTTTATGTAGAACGTTCCCTTTCCGAGAACCGGTATACCAATTTTTAATAATCAAACCC
Organism: Tetrapedia diversipes; assembly: GCA_033822845.1. Classification (NCBI taxonomy): domain Eukaryota; kingdom Metazoa; phylum Arthropoda; class Insecta; order Hymenoptera; family Apidae; genus Tetrapedia; species Tetrapedia diversipes. Next base: position 720,904 of record JAOPTO010002210.1, on the reverse strand, counting down.
CAGATTTGTGTACAAATTCATATATAATAAACATGGTAACTAGGCAGATATTCTTACGTTGCAAATGTTATAACATGCAATTCGTTGGATTGGAATAAAGCGACTCCTCGTATATAATACATTTATCGTTACCACTCTAATCTTTTAACTTATACTACATCTATCATATTCATAATGATCTTCGCTCAAATAATGTCACATATGAACTGCGCGGTCCAGAAATACCTCCGGAACGCTCGCGATATTTCTTTGTTTTTTTCCCCTTCTTAGAGCCTCATTGTTTGTGTTTCACCTATCACACCCATCACAATTTAATTTAGATATCCGCATATTATAATTTCACGTACTTCCTTGCAAATTTAAGTTTTTCCAAAACCCACAAAACTAACTGATTAACCATTTTTAAGGTATCGACCGTGTTGTATGAAAAATGCGCAAGTAGTAATAGTCAACGTTAGCCCGTCCGAAGTTCTACCATTAATAGTAGACCACCCTGTGTACCACGATACCGCGTGGCCTGGAAACTCGTTAGTGTATAGGTAGATTGTCCTACGAACCCGCCAGGGGTGGCGGTGTTACCATTTTGCGGGGCAGAGGGGGGCGGAGGAGAGCCCCGGCTACATGCAGAGGCGGCATAAGATAGGGTAATTGATTGCCGCGCGGTCCTACGTAGATTAATAATAGTCACCGTTATCATCCCGCGCGTAGAGGTTTCACCCTACGCCCGTGATACACGATACTTGGCTGCCGGTGACTCGAGACACGTTTACCCGTGACACGCTCGTTCTACAAGCCGCGATACGTTTCGCGCGACAACATTTCAGACGCGTTTCTGTCAACGGGAAGTTTAACGCCATCCAGGCCTGCATTAGCTACGCCGAATGCAACTGGTGTCGCGGACCTATCGTGTTTGCGGATGGTCCGAGGAAAAACGGCGCGATTTTTTTCAATTTACAACCATTCGATTAGCTTTCTGTGGTCAATTCTTCGGAGGCTAAACAATGACTGCATGATCACCATGTTATTGTTGCAAATAAAATACGGTTATGAGCAAAATTGAGCGCATGACAAGTGATGTAGTGTCCATCTTAGAACTGTTGCAACTTTGAAAAAATATTTTAAGGATCATTCTAAAGAGCAAATCCTTCTCTTCCACGATCCTATGTTGAATTCTGTTGAAAATCCTCTTTTGTTCAGGTACGATAGCAAAAGTAAAGATAATATTTAAAAATGAAGATAAATGAAGATAACTTTTTGCAAAACGTGAAAAAATCGAACGGTACTCATTTGATAGAAAAATATTTCTTGCAACCGAAATCACGATGAATTTTAATATCGAAGCTTCCTCTGTATAGTAACATTTTCAAAAATTACTGGTAAATGTAACTACCGGATTACTTTTATCATTTTTTAAAAATTTATTCTTAAATATCAATATGTATATCTAAATATAATGTATTGGTGAATTATTAGAAATTTTTATTAGATAGGCACAAAATATCTCTTCTTTGATAATTGATCGCAAGAAAAAGCACTTGATATTGCAAAGATTAAAATTTGCATCCTAATCAATACATAAGTTTGAACTTTGATCCCTCTAGCTAAAATATACCACCTGAGACACTTAATAACCTACTGTATAGAACACTAAAGGTCCTGTAGCACTTACTTTGAGATTAGCTTCTGTGCTTAAAACGTGTAGGTATAAATTTCTTGAAAGGTACTAACACAGGAGACTTAGAGGAACAAAGAATAAATTGGTATTGTACCAATAATCTTTCTTTATTCCAAATTGGCAAAACTTATAATATCGAATCTCGAGAATTGTCTTCAAAAGCTGCACTATGTAGTCGTATCTTGTAATTTTTTGACTCGTTAACAGTAGAATTACCGACGATTTGGGTATTCTTATTGGAGACAAAGAAATCAAATTAAAAAGTGTACGAACAAAATATCTGATGTAAGGGAGATAAATGTTAGCAATCACGGTAAAAATCATAATAAATTTTCAAATGCGTAGGCACCACAGTAAATTTACCACGTTTCTATGAAAAATTACAAATTGGGTCATTTTGAACCCCTGATAGTTCTAGCGTTAAAAGTTTTCATTCATACACGTACACGTCAGATGTGTGTCGTTAACTTTATCAGTGACAGCGTAACGTTGCATTAGCAACGACTCAAGACACATGTTCCGTCAAGATCATCTACCCTCAGGCAAAATTAGTAGTTGCAATTGCAGTTGGAGGTACACCGGCAATTATGTGTATCTAGCATCGCGTTAATAATAATCTAGTAGCCACCCAGGGACCAAACACTAATCTGTGATCGTTAACTACAATTAAGTTTGACCTCGGCCGTTCTCGTTGTTCGTTGCGATGACCAACGACCCTTCTTCAACGAATTTCGTCCTCTAACGAGTTACAATACCCGAAGTTTCCCGGGGAACAATATTTTCTGATGAGCGTGCACACAAGGGTGCATCGTGATGCACTGTGTACAGGGGGTTCGCACGAAGGTGGGACAAAATTGAAGGGGTGATTCTATGCAGCATTCTAAGACGAAAGTCAAGAGTAACAATATTGGGTTTGACGCTTCGTTTATTAGTTACAAGCAACTAAAAAAACGGGATATTTTACGCCTGAGAGCAGGCAAATGGGGCAACAAGGTAGGGTAAAATTTTCGCAAAATAGAAAGTACATTGTGCTTGATTTATGGTGGCAAACGAACGGTCACATGTTATTAGTTTCGAGAATTCCCGTAAGAAGATTAACCCTTTGCATTCCACGTCATCTCGAACATATTCTCGGTTTCTCAAAATTACTATTTTTTTTTATGTTTCTTGGTAACTATATTATATTTTGATTTGATATTTTGTGCCATTTTAGCAGAAAACTTCACAGAAACATACATTTCTGAAAAGGTTGCGCTGGTATAAATTGACTCCCCGGAACCACTAATAAGTTCTAATGTCCCCTAATGGCAAAACTTTTACAAACACTTTTACGTATAAGCGTAAAGCAGGTATAAGTGAAAGATAAAGGGACACAAGTGGTGATAAAGTAGACGTAAAGAAAGCTGAAGTGAATGGAATTTAGTGTGAGCTGTCTATTGAATACATGGGGTTGATGGTTGATGAGGTGTACATTTTGTAACAATTATTTTAAGAAGTTCGTGAAAATTATTAGCGGTAGAGCTTTCACCTAAATTCGAATGTACGAGATTTCGCTCGCCAAGTTCGGTCAAAGCACACACAAACGGTTTCGTTGGAATCTCTGCAACTAATTCTCCGGGTGCTCTCGGCAACGCGGGATATCGAAATCGTGCAATTTACCGTGCAAACTGCGGCATTTCCGCCGTCGTGCACACTTGCGCGCAAAGTTATTCTCACGTTTAATCATGCCCGCAATAATTATCCATATCAACAACGCGAACGTTTTTCCTAGCTGTGCCGTTTATCGCGAGAACTGGCATGCATTGAATAACTGTCCCCTCCCTTCGCTACAGAAGTCACCTCTCCGTTCAGAAACAGCACCGTGCAAACTCGAAAGACATTAATCTGACGAAAGTTGCACACTTGACGCCAGAGGAAGAGTTTCCGCGAATTCTAATTTGTCACAAAGTAAGGGAGATCTTTCGATAATGCTACCAAGCACTGTAATGCAAAATATCGTTGGCATAAAATAGATCGTTTAAAATATCTCGTCTGGAACAGGCGGTCTAATTACTTTTCTAACTTTAAGGAAAATTGTTTCTTCTTTGGAATCCGTTAAAAGTTTAGATCTACCGTAAAGTGTGTACGAAATACAGTTTAGAGTCTCTAAAAATTATCTGTAATACGAGAAAGAAGCTGTTCTCGCATTTTCGACTTAATTTCTCCCAAAAAGACACCCTCTCGAAAGCACTCCTTAAAACGAGGTACCTTTTCCTATCCAATTAACCCTTTTCCTTTGAGCGCAACAAACGAACACTCGAACGGTTCGCAAGAGGGTGTATGTACCAGAGAAAAATAGCACGAAGATCGTGAAACCGTTTGAATGAGCGCGCGAAGTTGCCTCCGCGTAAGAGGAATCCCTGGGGACCGAACTGTTGTTACATTCTTCAGTGACACGCTTCATTATTGATCCAGCAATACCCGTTCTCTACGTGTCGATCGAGCAGCAATGCCAGTTACGAGGTCAGTCACGTAGTTACATACCAGATACCGTGTGCCCGCACATACACCCTTACATACATTCGCATGCCTCCGCACTTGAACGATGCTGCGCGCCTCGTTCCGCCTCCCTCTTTTCCTCTCGACGCCACCACCGCCACGACAATCGTGTGCACAAGGAGAAGATGACGTTGATTATTACAGAGAGAAAGAGAGAGAGAGCGAGAGGGGAAAAGAGAAAGCGAGATAAAGAGTGATAGAGAGAGGGAGATGGAACGAAAGAGAGAGGAAACGGAAGTGAGTGAGGAAGAGAGTGAGAAATATACAAAGCAGCAGCAGTATAGAGAAAGAGAGAAAGAGAGAGAAATACTGTAAAAGGGTGAAAGAGCAAGAGAGAGGGAGTGAGGAGAGAAATGCTGTAGGAGGGTGAGAGAGAGTGAAAGAGAGAGAGTGTAAAAGGGTGAGACAGCGAGAGAGAGCGAAAGAGGTGGGCAAGGAGAGAAATAGTGTAAGAGGGTGAGAGTGAGTGAGAGAGAGAGAGTGTAAAAGGGTGAGACAGCGAGAGAGAGGGAAAGAGGTGGGCAAGGAGAGAAATAGTGTAAGAGGGTGAGAGAGAGTGAAAGAAAGAGAGAGAGAAATAGTGTAAGAGGGTGAGAATTGAGTGAAAGAGAGAGAGAGAAAAATAGTGTAAGAGGGTTAGAGAGCGAGAAAGAGAGAGGAGTGAGGGGAGAAATAGTGTAAGAAGGTGAGAGGGAATGAAAGAGAAAGAGAGATTAATAATGCAAGAGGAAGAGAGATAGAGTAAGAGTGTGTATATGTGAGAGAGAGAAAGAGAACAGCCGCATGCCACGACACGTATACCGGTGGCATACTCAGGAATGATTACATTAACCCACTGTGCAGGTACGGTGTCATCATCAACGAGCTTCCGGTACACAAGCGAGAGGCGTGTTAAGAGTGTGCCTCGCGTGCCCGCATATCCGTGTCAGATGCACGCACACGCACGATTCCAAGGTGGTCCGTGATAAAGCCGGGAATGTTCTTTGAGAAATTCAACAGGGGAGACGAATATCAAAGCCCCTCCCGCTTCTTCGAACGCTTAATTACACACAGGTCCTCGATTTATGCCGTCTTAATTAACGTGAATTTTTAATACCCTGCCGCCGTGTTTCTTTGTGGGTACCCCCTCTGTCGGTTATTAGGTCATTATTTTTCCGTCGGAGATGAGAAACTTTTATTCGCGGGTTTAGATGCTACTTTCAGGGGAACTAATTAGATAATTAATTCCTGCGAGTATGGTATAGTGAGCGAGTGTCGCTAATTAACAAAACAGCATCTGTGAAAATATTATCTTATTCCTTTTAATTACACTTTTTCCCGTAGAATTTTTCAGAAAGTCGATTTATACAAAAATATAGTCTCCAGCATATACTATCATCGGATACTTGAATTTAACCCTTTACACTCGAGAGGTGACTGTTAATCGACTAATAACACTAATTTCAAAGAATTTCAAGTGCAATATATTTACTAAGACTCGCTTATATTAAACTTCATTTAGTTTAGTTAAATATACAAAAATTTAATGCTTTAATATACAAAATCTTATTAGTTAATATACAAAAATTTACATATTTGTCTGTTTAACCTTTGAGTCTGACTAATAAACAAACTAGCCGAAGTCTGAAAATTTACGGAACCATCGTTTGACGACTAACAGTCGTCTCTCGAGCGCAGAGGGTTAAAATAAATACATGTCTTTTTTTTATGTGTCTATGACAATAACCGATTTTTATAAAATTTAAAAGGATCCAGTGCCGCATCACCGAATCTATACATAAATTAGTTTTAAATAAACCATCGCGATGATTGTGTCTATTAGAGAGATTAAATTCTCCTCCCCCATCCCCCTTGCAGAATTTCAAACACGGGGCACATAGCCTGCTCCAGTTGTGGATTAAAGGAAGATCATGCAAAGTGTCGATCGAGAGCTCGCGATCGAACATCGGCTAGAATTCAAAATTAATTCTCATCGTGAAATTTTCCGCTCGATGGGTCGTGAAGTATTTTCATCGTGCCGGTGACGAAGCTCCGCGTTCTGAATATCCGCTATGCATACGGGCCTGTATATACCGGGACACGTCAACGGCCCTCCAATTTACCCTGGCCATCTACAATTCGCGCGTCCTCCGGCAGCTACTTAATTAATCGTTCGCACGGATGGTAATTACTTTCATCCTCTCCAGTCGGGCGCTGAAATAACCTGAGATTCGAATGACAACCATCCTCGTAATTAGGCGTCCTGTATGCGTGTGCACGTTAAACAGATGCCCGGTTGCTTGGCGCTTTCAATAAAGCATCCTGTTTTGTAGAATTACGGAACGCACGCGTGCGCTGATTGAAAAAGCTATTTGCACGCGGTACGAAAATATTTTTTCGGTGTACATAACAGCAAACGTGGTTATGTTGCCGGCGAAGTTGATGATGGGACGAAGAGATGATTCTATGATATTTATGAAAATAAACCGAAAATACGTGGATATAATTTTTCCGTAGGAGCTTTGTTCTTTGTAAAAATCCATACATTTGTAATTATTTCCAAGCTTTACATTTGTACCGTTAAACAATATTGAAAATAGCTTTAACGAGAGTTTCATTGATCCATCATTTTTCGTAAACGTCAAACGGAATCAAATATACGCGCGTTCTAAAAACCTTCAAATTTAATTCACCCAACAGTTAAGCTTTTCACGAACAGATTATATCTACAATTTTCACGTACAAAATCATGCTGGATCTCGTCGTTTGATAAATTGATATCGCATCCGTGGACAAACATTCTTAGTGTTAACCGGGTTATCAAAGAAACCAAGCGGTTTCAAGTTCTCCCCTCTGCCCGATGATAAACGATCCCAGGACACAACGACAGGGGTTCAAAGGATTAATTCGTAAGTCGATGCCGAGCGTATCTGTCGCGCGTGTATAGAGGGGTTGGTCGGATAAGAAGCAATGCTACGCGGCCTTATTAATGATCAGCAGCAGCAGCAACAACAGCAGCAGCGACACACCGAGTCGTTGGCTGCGTGATAACGTAACCTGGTATGCCGTTGTTTCAGAGTGCTCGAAAGTTTACCCTTCTCTCGCATTCCACGCTACATTAATTTTGTATGGTCGCTAATTATTACAGCGAAGCCTCACGGCTTTTGTTTCTGGCCCATTGTATTACGCTGCAAAAGAGCCACACGACACAGCGCGAGCCACCCCCGCCTCTGTCTCCCACCCGCCCCTGTTTTCCGACGGTCGCGATACGGTTATGGAGTCGCGAAGAAATTAAGCAACGTGAAACTTTTGTTCGTCGAACAATAAGAGGAGAAAAAAATGGAGAAGGAGTGGGGGGATGGAAAGGAAGGTCGGACCCATTTTCAATTTATAAGCGGTCGCGAGGCTGGGCGACGTCACGGTTGCTTACACCGCGATATCTAAAATAGAGCAGAGCGGCGCATGCGCGACTGTTCTCGCGGAGACGTCAGGCAATTCCTGCCTTAAAATCTCGCATGCATTTCTAGGTAACTACCGGAGCTGCGTAATTAAATTTAATTATAATTCGCAGAGCTACGACCTCGCGTCATCTGCATCCTTTCGTTCCAACCCCTCGGTCGGTCCTTCTAGCCGCCCTCCCTTACTCTTAACGACCTTCCGGTATTCGCGAATTCTCTCTATTTATCGGCTCGCTTCCCTGGAAAACCGACGTGTTCCCTGAGAAAGGGACACGGTGGATTATTGTTGAAAATCTGTTGGAAAATCGCGACGAAACGTCTTCTTTTTATTTCCTTCTTTTCAGGAATTTAACCCTTTCGTTACGAGCGATGACTATAGTCTTCCAACGACTGAAACTCTTTGTACACGAATAGTGTGACTATAGTCACCTAACGACTTGCTAGGTACGAACGATGACTATAGTCACCCGTGAAGTTTTGTGAACAGAGAATTATTGCATTATGCGATCATTTTTAACCCTTTGAACGCTGAATACTCTTGGCCTAAGTGTTTCGAAGTCACGGTGAGCTATTGCTGAAGTCGGAGTGTTGTTACCTGTACACTGACAATCGCATTGCAGTAAATGAAAAATCGAAAAAATTGGCAAACGCATATTTTCGTTCGTGGTCCCTACGAACAACTTTCGTCAACACTGAAAGGTTAACGCCGAAATATATGGCCATGGAAAAAGTCATAAGGTAAAGAAACAAAAATTGAGAAACGCATATACGCGTCCATAGTGCCGACGAGCAACTTCCGCCAGACGCATATATGCGCCCATAGCACTCAATAGGTTAACCCTTTGAACTAGAGAGGTGAGTGTTAAACGTCCAATGATACTAACTTAAAAAATTTTCAAGCGCAGAATATTTACTAAGATTCCTTATATTAAAATTCATTCACTTTATTTAAGTCGTATACTAAAATTTACATACACGACTATTTAACTTTCGGGTCTGACTAATATACAAACTAACGAAAGTCTGAAAGTTTGTGAAACTATCATTTGGCGACTAACAGTCGCCTCTCGAGCGCAAAGGGTTAATAACGCAGCGTATATAAACGCAACCAGATTAACGTCGACGTATTCACATCGCTGTGTTTATAGTTAACCCTTTGAGCGCTGAATACTCTTGGCCTAAGTGTTTCGAAGAAACGGCGCGCTATCGCTGAAGACAGAGTATTGTTACCCGTACACTGACAATCGCATTGCAGTAAGCGAAAGATCGAAAAATTTGCAAACGCATATTTTCGTTCGTGGTCCCTACGAACAACTTTCGTCGACACTGAAAGGTTAACCCTTTCGCTACGAGCGTCGCCTATAGGCGACATCCGCACGACGACCTGTGTGTACGAGCGTCGCCTATAGGCGACATCCACGCGACGACCTGTGTGTTCGAGTGCCGACTTTTAGAATTTACCATTCTGAATTAAATTACTATGAATTATAATTCGATGTCTAACTATCCAAAATTGTATTTTTATTTATAATAATAGCAAAATTTAGAATTTTAATTTGACATATCAATTACCCTAAATTATATTTTTATTTATAATAATTGCAAAATCTCCAAATATGTTACTACTGGTCATCTAAAAATGTCGTTGTGTAATACTTATTGAAAAAGACGATCCGGAGAATGACAAGGTTGCACCGAAAGATGTAAGTCCGAACATCAGTTTACCGAAGCGCAACGTGTACACTTTTCGGCGCAGTGCTCCGTACAGCGGAGTCACTCGGACGGAGCGCGCTGCCGTAGCGAAAGGATTAACGCCGAAATATATGGCCATGGAAAAAGTCATAATGTGAGAAAAACAAAAATTGAGAAAAACATATATGCGTCCGTAATCCCTACGAGCAACTGTCAAACGAGGTGACAGCTATAACACGAACTTTTGACATTAATATTTAACACAGTTTGATGTCAATTTTTACAAACTAGGAATTAAAATGTACAGAATATTTTTCTACACAAACGAAATTAAAGCATATAACATAAAACTTTTGCTTTCGCAACACTAAAATACGCCTGTCACTACGAAGTGACAACGTCAACACGAACGACAAAATGTTTATTAAATATGCAACACACTCTTCAAAACACTACAAAATAACACAGACACTAAGAAAACTTTCCCTCAGCTACAATTTGAACGTAATTTACACTAATAATTATCACTTATGATCACTAAATTTTTCGCGTATTTATGGAGCGATATAAACACGTCTGCACAGAACACCACCATGAAGTGAAGTCCTAGATTAAGATACAGCGGTATTGAACAACAACAATGTACAATTGCGATTGTTTCACAAGTGCACACTTTTGGCACGGCCGCCTATACGACGAAAATAGCGCGCCGAAGAATTTGCCCGTAGCGAAAGGGTTAAAACGTTTCCGCGGAAAAAGTGTCCGCAGTGACCGTGCATTCTAGATAAAGGAATTAAGGAGAACGTATATGTATACGGTAGGGGCGCTTAAAAATCTTCATGGAAATGAAAACGGCCCCGGGGGTACGTCGTCCTCTTGGGAGACTCGTGAAAGTATAAATAGCTTCGCAAACTTTAATTCAACTCTCCTTTTCTTCCCCCCTTCTTCTTTTTCCTTTTTTCGAAACCCGGCAAACTTTTACTTCTGACCAACGCCGGGATAAATATTTCACCCCGTTCGATTCGGTTGAACTGTTAATTAAGTGGGTCAGCGGCGGAACCAACTTTCTTTCGCGGGATTTCATCCAGAAAATGATCGGCGTTTCAACTGTTTCGCGCGCGTCGAAACGATCTTGGGGAAACGGGAAGACGGGATGGGGAAGAGAGATGTCGCTGCGACCGCGATCGAAGTTTCACCGTACACACGACTTTTATTTCTGTCGAACGATAGTGGTTGTATCTTATCGAGCATTGAGTCAACAATCAAACGGAAAGTCCGGAAATAAGGAAAACAATGAAAGGGGGAAATACAATTCTATTTGACGTTTCAACGTATTTACTATCCTTTCTGTCTCTTCTTTCTGTGTTGTTTCGAGGCTAGTTCGATCAACGAATAAAAGATACTCGATTATTAAAATCCTAACAAGCTTGTGCCAGTAAAAAGATTTTGAAGTACTGCGGTTTAATCCAACGCAATAAAATACCGCAATAATTTGTAGCAACGGTGTAAATATTGGAATTACAGAAACTTTATTTCATACCATCTACAGTGCGTGACAAAAAGATGGATCCATTTGCATTTTCGTTCTCCATCACCACCACGTCCACCTAAGATACAGACTGCCCTTGGCGGGGGGCTAGAATATTTAAGGGCAATTTTCCGAAACGCACCAGACAGTCATTAGCATTTTTTCCGAGTTCATGTGGTCACACTTGTTCGTTGTTGTATTTGTAGTGTTACAATAATAATAATATTTATTTATTGATTATAGAAATATAATTACAATACTATGTACAAATTTTACTTAATTCAACTCTCTACACGGTATCACGTCTAATTCAACTCTGCTCTTTTCGACCAGAGAAAACTGTCGCTAACCCTTGGCCTTTCTCCCACCACGTACCTCGGAAAAATTCCTCAAGTATGACCATATTTGGGCATTTTTCGAGGGCCTCGCGCGTCGCCAAGGATTTTCCCCAAGCAGGTCTGAACTCTCGCTGTTCACCCCTCACTTCATCTTATGCTATAAAATTAATTACGATACTACATATTTGTTATATTTATTTTAATAAAACCGAACCGTTTTCGTCGTTACATTTGATTTAACCCTTTGAGTGCTGAATACTCTTGGCTTAAACGTTTCGAAGGGACGACGCACTATTGCTGGAGACGGAGTATTGTTACTTGTACACTGACAATCGCGTTGCAGTAAGCGAAAGATCGAAAAAATTGGCAAACGCATATTTTCGTCCATGGTCCCTACGAGTAATTTTCGTCAACGCTAAAAGGTTAACGCTGAAACGTGTGGCCACGGAAAAAATCATAAGGTGAAGGAAACAAAAATTGACAAACGCATATATGCGTCCATAGTCCCTACGAGCAACTTCTGTCAGACGCATATACAGTGGGTCCAAAAAGTATTCTACACTACGTCACAAATAAATTCGTTTAACCCTCAAATTCTGAGTCTGATAGAAGTATTTTATAAAACTTTGTGGGTATGTAGATCGTAATATATACGTATGAATTAATCTCTTCTTTTCATCTAAATGCCATTTTAAAGGGGTGAAACCAGCGTTGAAGTTTTTGAGTTTTCTCTCATTTTTTAAAGATAACTTTGTAATGGTACTTGATGAAGCAAAACCTTTCAAATAGAAAATCTTTAATTTTTAATACTCTATCGCCCTGTCATAAAAAAAGAATACAGAAAAGCTTGTATTCAAAGCGTGAAAAATCGCTGAAACTTTGAGATTCGTTATCAGCTCCTTTAAAAGATATTTTGCCGTCAAAAAAATTGCTCCATACAGGACACACCATGCTCTGTACACACACAAAGTTTCATTGAAATCAGAATTTCAGAAGTTGATGAATTTCCTTATAGTACAGTGTACGAATACTTTTTGGAGCCACTGTATATCCAGCGTTCGAAGCGAAAAGGTTAACCGTTTGCGTACAATGAGCCGCTTTCGCGTTCTTCAGATTTCGTGTCGAAAAAACCCAGCCCAATTGGCCAATACAGACAACTGACGAAGCGCTCAAGCTTTCAGACTCATGCACGTCGCATCGATACTGCTATCAGTAATCCAAGTAATACATTTTGTATTTCATTGTTACCTATTATAAATTAATGATACATGTTTTGTACGTCGGTTTAGCTGCGAGAGCGGTGTATTGCTCCCGAAATACTTCCCGACTTTTTCGTAATCGCCTAGTATGGCGAAAGGTTTTTCTCTTGATGAGGTTGATATTAGGAGTTGGTTAGGTGTCAAATTGAACACGATAGAGTTGAGTTGAGTGTTTATAATAGTTGTATTCTCTTGATGAGTTGTGCTCTGATTTGTGTTTGTTCTGAGTGTCTCTCAATGCTTTTACATGGCTCGATATTTATAGCAAAAGTGATGGCAATCCCGAACCAATCACACTATGCCCTGTACACGCATAAAGTTTCATTGAAATCAGAATTTCAAAAGTAGATGAATTTCCTTACAACACAGTGTACGAATACTTTTTGAAGCCACTGTATGCGCCCATAGCACTCAAGGGGTTAAACCACGCACTTCCAACCTGAACTCTATCATAGTTTCGAACGATCTACGCGGCCTAACTTGTTTCTCCACAATTTCGTATTTCCTTTTGTTTCCCCCCTCTTAAAGCCACATTAATACCTAACGCCTCATTCACAGTGTCACCTACCAATGCTCATCGGATTACGTCAGCGGGGAACTCGCGTGTGTTCTCCTTAGCTTTCGTAAGTGGAGTAGCAGTGTTTTCTCTCGACGGACCAGGAAGAGTTTCAAGAAGATTGCTCAGTCGGTCGACCAGGGTGGAGTGGTCGCGAAACTTCGAACCAGACTTCGCACTCCGATACCGATTGCTCGGAACGTATTTTCTTAAGAACTTTCCTCGAACACACATTTCGAAATCTGTATTCTCCGAAGGGAACGCGGAAGCTCGACGGAGAAAGAGAAGGGGGTTGGAGCAGGGGGGAAAGAGCACGTACGGTGTGCTGGATCGGAAGCAGGCTGCTACAGTTTGGCGAAAGTAAATTATTTCGTGGGGCACGAAAATTGTATCGATCGGGCGTCGTTCATCAGAACTCTCTATCGCGCTCTAAAAAGACCGTTTCCTGTCACGGAGAATGGAAAGTTTCAATTTTCAATGCGCCCGTTAAAAGCTCCCTACCCATACTCCTATGGCCACTGCATTTTTTTTTCGCGGTGCGGTCCATACGTTTCGCCATAAAAATGGAAAAGGGAAAGAATCGGGCTTCCCGTCGCATAACCGAACTCTTTACTCCGCTGAATAATAATTGGAATACAATAGAGTGTTCGCATGTGAACTAACAGGAAGACAAAAGTATTAGGATAAAAGGATCATTGAATAATAGAACAACTATCTTTTTTTACAATGAACTTTGTGTATTTAAGGGGGTCAAAATGACACAGCTTATAATTATTCATAGAAACGTGGTAAACCCACTGTGCTGCTTACACATTTGAAAATTTACTATAATTTTTACTGTGACTACTGAAATTTATTTCCCTTATATTGTAGGAATGTGATCGAGCGGATGCGAGGCTGGAAAAGTCGGAAGAGTACTTGAGTTGGGCGATTGTCGTGTGAACGCAGAATGTTTGGGCTCGAATGTTTCTAAGGCGTGAAAGATGAGAATTTGAGAAAACAGTGCGACTGAGAAATTCTGAGTGGTCGTGACCGAATGCGTAGAGTGAGAAAGGTTGACAATTAGAATGAAAGGAAACGAGTGTTTGGAAGAATATATGACGGGGAAAATGCAAATGTTTGGCAAAAAGAGCTTGACTGTGAAAGTAGAAACAGTGTGAGTGTGAAGGAAGTAAGAACGTAGCAGTTGCTAAGTTGTAAAGTCGTTTAAGTTGTTGTCACAAAACTATTTTAAATATATATATTATTAATATTCTGAGAACTTGAGGAAACAGTGCGACTGAGAAATTCTGGGTGGTCGAGACCGAATGCGTAGAGTGAGAAAGGTTGACAATTAGAATGAAAGGAAACGAGTGTTTGGAAGAATATATGACGGGGAAAATGCGAGCGTGGGGCAGAAAGTATTAGACGGTGAAGGCAGGAGGTATTGGACGAAAGGTTTTGATTGTGAACGTAGAAAGAGTGTTGAAGAAGCTAAGTAGCTAGCGTAGAGCAAAGAACTGTGTAGTTTACGAAGCATAAGCGTAGTTTGCGAAGCATAAGCGTAGTTTGTTATTTTGTATTTGTTTGTGTCGTTTTAGTTTTATTAAATACACGTATATTTATTATTTTATTCACTTTTCTTCCTTTTCCTTTTTTCATTTATAACCTTTCCTATAATATTAGGTATTTTTTTCGTACAGTTTTCAATTCGATTTGTTTGTCTCCAATAAGTATACTCTAATCGTCTGTAGCTCTAACGTTAAACGGTTTGTTTCAGTATTTGTGTATCACACACAATTTCTAGCTATTAATTTTCGCAATCCTTTAAAATAAAGAACTATTATTAGATGACACACTAATCGTATAATAGAATGTCTCACTATAATATTTAGATAATAGGCGTTTGCATAAGGGAGGTTCTACTGCATAAAAGCATACATATCGAAATGATTTTACAAATTTTAACAGTGGTTTAGCAAATTCTTCCTGAAACTTTTATACCACCCGTATAAAGGGAAGGTAGAGACGTAGTACGGGAAGAAAGATAAAAGATAGAATCCTTTCAATGGGTTCCCAGAAATAAGACTTCTTCACGTCACTCAACGTACCGACTGAAAGAAAAAAGAATCCTCTTCCATCCAGGTTATATTTGGTGCTCGACGTGTAACACTCGACGCGGAGGTGTTTGCCAAATAAATTCGATGGAAGACTTATTGGCCTCCATCCCAATGCCCTATCTCGCCGTAAAAATTTTTGTTCTCTCCTTCGATCTCACCCTTCAAGAATATCGTTTCTCCCCCGACGTCGAAAGAACGAGCCTGTATTTGCTTATGATTCGCGGCAGCTGAACGCGCGCGGAACCCAGTTTCTCGCTGATCCGGCTGGTTTTATTATTTTTCTAAAATTCGATAAATTCCGGTGTCGTTCATACAAGTTAAACTATCCGATGACAATTTTTCATCACGACTACACTAATATACAATATAGTCATTAACTTCGATACGTTGTCAGCACGTAGAAAAATTACTAACCATAGTTTTATCTTTATTTTAATTAATAATTACATTGATTATTCCTCTCTTCTTACGCAAATCTATCTTTACGTGCCTGAACGCGTACTGAGATCAAGAGCTGGTTTCTATGCACATAAATCTAGATCTTCGTATGGATTAAAGAATCCAATCAATCGTATTATCACTGACTCCAACAGTATTTACAATCGTATAGATCTTTTCTGTGGATCTTCACACACTTTTAAAAGGCAATTGCGCAAGTTAATTGATTAAAGTTATTCCCAGTTTTAGAATTAGTTATTGTACCGCATCACTTCTTTTTTACGTTAAGTTTAATTATGCATGTCTTTTGATCTTTCTATTTTCTTTTTTTATTTTTTTTCTGTTTAAACATATCGTATAAAAGACTTCCGTCCGTTTATAAATAAAATAAATAATCTTTCTTTACGTGCCTGAACGCGTACTGAGATCAAGAGCTGGTTTCTATGCACATAAATCTAGATCTTCGTATGGATTAAAGAATCCAATCAATCGTATTATCACTGACTCCAACGGTATTTACAATCGTATAGATCTTTTCTGTGGATCTTCGCACACTTTTAAAAGGCAATTGCGCAAGTTAATTGATTAAAGTTATTCCTAGTTTTAGAACAAGTTATTGTACCGCATCACTTCTTTTTTACGTTAAGTTTAATTATGCATATCTTTCGATCTTTCTATTTTCTTTTTTCATTTTTTTTCTGTTTAAACATATCGTATAAAAGGTTTCCGTCCGTTTATAAATAAAATAAATAAATAAATAAATTTTATTTCACGCCTAGTAGTTACTTCCGACGATTCAACGTTAAACAATGAACAGCAGAAACACACGAATTAATCGATGGGCAATTAGCAAATTCGAAACGAGCTCCCTGTGTGTTTCGCCGCCGATCGCCGTGCTTCGTTGGTCGTTTTAAAAGGAATCAAAGTGTGTTCGCGATTAATCCGATGGTAGATAACCGTTGCGTAGAACAGCGCAGCTAGTTTTAATCAGATGATAAAGACTCTGGACGATAATTGCGTTATATCGGCCGCTTGATTACATTCACTTTCCAGCCGCGAGACCCGGGCTAGCGAATTCGCCGGGATATTAATTTTTGAGCGCGCCAACGCCGGCTATTATCACCGATAATATCACGTTCGAATCATTTCCGTGCCGGGGGTGCCGTTACGGATAGATTTCGGGGCGGCGACGTACATGCGCCGCCTACGTATCCGGTTAGCAAACCCCTCTTCGTTCGTGCTATATCTTTCGTTTATATGCTAATTCACGTCCGGCACTTGCATTCATTTTCGAACGGCGAGCATTAAGAATGATAATCACCGCTGTGAAATACAAATCAATGTTTATCGTTTCTTTAATTCATTCGAACGATCTCGATTATTTTTGCATACGAATACGATTTAATATCGAAGAGAAACTGTCGCGGTTCAGGTTTGTCACCGAACGTGTCCGTAGAATGGAAACGAACGCATTTAAATAAAATTCTGTATTTTGTTGTGCATTTCGATAAATTGTTCTTTAAATATTTTACAGTGCGTTGCCACAAGCGCGAATCACGGTGGTTCGAATAGGTACAGTAGCGGACAAAAGTTTAAGACCAAAGGGTCAAAGAAAACAAATAAATTAATTATTAATAAATAACAGTATAAATAAAATTTGTATTCTACGTTAATCAATAAATAGTGTTCTACCATAATAACAATGATAATGAATAGACAAACAATATTTGCGAACCATAAAATTATATTTTACATTGTCCTGTCGTCTTAAACTTTTGTCCGCTACTGTATGTATTATTCAAAGATTCTGTGTGTTATATTATTCGACAGAGTAGAATAACGAATTAATCGAAAAAGTTTGATTCATTTCATTGAGTTATTATAACGAGGCAAATTAAGGAGGTTCGATAAATGTATCGGTTCGATCGAAACCCAATTTGGTCTTCAATAAAATACCGTGGCACGAATTAAACTATAATTGTCGCGGAAAGAAATATCGAGCAGAGACCGCGTATATCCGTATATATACCGTTTCGCGTGTATGGCTATAACTCAGGGTGGTAAATTTAAGTGTGTACACAGTGGTACGCGTGCAGAACCGAGAGAATACACCGTATAATGGATGCTGACATTATTTCGAGGTAGGTCTGCGTAGTTACCAACGGTGCCAAGAGACATTCCTCCCTGGAGAGTGATCAGAAATTATCATTCAATAATGTCTCGGGCCGGCTACCTTGTCGCATCTTGATGAAGCACTAGAAGACAGAGTGTATGTAATCATGGCTTGTCGCAACACTGCTCTTCGAAGTTAAAATATCCTAGTGCTAGCACTTCGAAATATCCGAGAAAACAAGCTCAATTACTTTAAATTAGTATCATTGCTTAAAAAGCAGTCGAGATGAATGTATCAGACTGTTTTTAGACCTCTATAAAGTTGTCATGTGTTCTTAACTTTACGTAAGAGGCAAATCGCATGCATTAGACTGTTTTTAGGCTTCTATGAAACTGTTGGAACTTCCTAACTCTATTTAAAATGTAAAACAAGCATGGATCTCTGAATATCTTAATAAATCTCGAAGAACGAAGAAATGTCACATAAAGTATTTCAATTTATGAGGGTAAAATAATTCTATCGATGTGTTCGAAGAACCTAATTTCATATTCGTTATTGAATCTCCTTGTAGTTGATTTGTTTCCAAGAAGTCAAAATCAACAGACACTCGTTAATGAGTAACCAGTATGCATATGTAATCAGTTCGTTGTACTGTAATGAAATACACAAGGCAAGAATTTAATATCAGGAGAAGTTGAGACAGGCTATCAGATTTTGTATAATAATTAACCGGCACGATACCAAGAACTGATTATAAAGCTAGATGCTCGCCAAGAGTGAAAAAGGATATACGATAGCTTTAATAAATTTCACGTTTTATAATAAATTTCTCTGTTAAAATTCATCCCTTTTTCTCTATCTCATAAATATCAATCTAAATATAGTCGGTTACTAAAAAACAAATAATAAAACTTAAATCTAGATACTAAATTAGCAACATATAATTGATAATAACCCAAGTGCTAACAGTAATCTAGGCTTACTTAAAAATTGACGACGAACAACACCGAAATTTCCACTGTTTAACCTAATTGATCATTGTACTGTACATGCCAAGAGTGAAAAACGGTACACGTCAGCTTTAATAAATTTTACTTTTTATAATAAGTTCCTCTGTTGAGATTCATCCCTTTTTCTCTATCTCATCGATATCAATCTAAATATAGTCGGTTACTAATCAACAAATAATAAAACTTAAATCTAGACACTAAATTAGAAACATATAATTGATAATAATCCGAGTGCTAACAGTAATCCAGGCTTACTTAAAAATTGACAACGAACAACACCGAAATCTCCACTTTCTAACCTAATTGATCATTGTACCGTACGCGCCAAGAGTGAAAAACGGTACACGACAGCTTTAATATATTTTCATTTTTATAATAAGTTTCTGTATTAAAATTCATTCCTTTTTCTCTGTCTCATCGATATCAATCTAAATATAGTCGGTTACTAATCAACAAATAATAAAACTTACATCTAGACACTAAAGTAGGAATATATAATTGCTAATAATCCAAGTGCTAACAATAATCTAGGCTTACTTAAAAATTGACAACGAACAATACCGAAATCTCCACTTTCTAACCTAATTGATCATTGTACCGTACGCGCCAAGAGTGAAAAACGGCACACCGCGATATTTCCATTTCACGGATTCCATTCACGAAACGAAATACATAGATCGAAATTTCCGCCCGCGGTTCAACATCGCGACGGCGAAGCATCGTCGAGGTACTCGATTAAGGATTTGCAGTGCGGGCAGGCCAGGGGAATGGAATATTACCACTGCTATAAGCCGGGTGCTTAATACATCTTACAGGGTAGCAAGACCTGCCCCCGGTGTGCATAGCTCACACGTAGGAATATAACATATGTAGCAGGCGTATCGTAAAATGAGATGTCGCGCTAGCTTTTATGGCGCCTGAATCAAGATTAGATTTACTTTACCTCCGTCGGGCGGACGTTTTCAATGAAACTGGAAACCCGGAACAGACGGCGCGATGATAACAGATCATCTGTACGGAGGATTCTGCTACAATTTTCAGCATTACCCGTGGCGAGAGTGCCACGAAAAATGTGTATAAAAGGCACGTTCGGTGCTCTTTAAAAGACTTTATTCGAATACTTTCCTCGTCGCGTTGATTAAAATGTAACGTACATATCTATTAATATTCTGTCGCGTCCGTAGGATTCAGATTTAATCTCCCACAGCTGGAATTTCGTTTGCCAAGGAGAAAGAATTATTGTGTATCACCATTTTCCTAATTAATCTTCAAAACGAGGACCACGGTTGCAGAATACTGTATCGTGGTAATCAGTGTGGTTAAAAATATTAAGAAAGAGAGCAGATGATTAAATAATTGTAGCAAATTAATAAGAAATGATAAACAGGAATGTTATGGCTTGCGTTTTTTATCAGCTTGCGTTTGTTTAACAACTTTAAAATCTGAAATATATTGCTCGAACAAATTTACAAAGTGTGCAGGCTCAAACTATACGACGCGACGATTCGCGTGTACGCAGCTGATCTATGTAAATTCGAGTTATCGATCAAAGAGTTCTAAAATTACGGTAGCCAGCCACTTGCACATCGTCGCACAGCAATGTCCCGGAGAGGGCACGAACTTCTGCGCCCCCGCATAAAAGCTACTCTTCCGTGCTTGAAAAGTAATTTATAACGCACTTTACTGTTTTCTCCCTTTAAAAGCATTTTTAATATACCGAGAAATTTCGTTCTCGATTCGTCTCGCGATACCGTTTCTCCACCTTCCTGAGAACGAAAAACGCCTGTGTCGCTTTTATTCAGAAAAAAAAAAGCGAAAACGACCCGACAGAAACGACGTTTGCTCTCCGTTCGACGATGAAACGCTCGTTTCTTGCTTGCTTTCGCGGATATTCACGATCGCCAGGGACGAGACGCGGAAAGGCGGAAGCGGTTGTGAACGATTCGGGGACGCTTTCGTCGACGGGGCTGCTCGAGGGGTGGTGGGTAGTCAACGAAAGCCCGACAATTCCACGGAATTACAAAGACTTGTAACTCGCGTGTCGTTCCGTAAACACAATTACCGTAAAATGAAACGAACGGTCCTGCAAAAAGGGGGGAAGGGCGAGGGTGGCGGTCGGTCGCCTGAAGGGGTGGTCGAAAAGAGAAACGCGGAGGAACGGACGGGCCGTGCTGTGAGGTAAGTGGCGCGATTATAATTTCCAAGGAACGGGTGAGACCGAGGACTTCCCTTCTGCAGTCTGTTCCTCTGAGCTCCTTTTCCAACCCTTTCTCCTGCCCCGCCCCTCTCGCTCCCCCGTGCAGTCCCACGCGCCGCTCCTTGGATGCCAACTTCGCGACTGCTTCGAGGCGCGAGCATCCACAGGAAGTCATTAAAATATTCATTGTAACTCCTGACTGAAAATTTCTGGACCAAATAAGCATTCGGATTTGTCGCCGCCCTGTTTTCCCTTCTCTTTTCCCTGTTTACCCACGAAATCGCTTAACGTTCCTACCGTTATCGCGTTTTCTATTTTACACTTGGTGGTGCCTACCTTTGATAAAACGTTTACATCGATTTTGTTCGGACGAAAACTTTTGCATGTAACATTCTTTCGATTCAGATATGGAGCGTGTGTTGTTACATTGACGGATTTTATATATATTGTTACCGCGACGACGTCTAAACGCAGAAGGGTAATTTATTGTCAAAGCTTATTCGTACGAACACTCGAACGTTACATAATCAAGTCTTTAAACTTAACTTCCTCGGAAATAAAATTGAAATTTAACACTGGAACTACCTAATCGATTCCTAATTTTCTACAGAGGCTTGACAAATTTATTATTTTTGTACATTTTCCAGGATTTCTTATGAAAAGTGTAAATGATAATTCGCTCTTCTCTTATAATTTCTAAATTGATTGCTTTGCTGGAAGTAAGTATACTTCAATCTCGATAGCTTCAGTTGTTAATTGAATTGTCCTTCAACCTGATCGTACCAGCTACTCTGTTCCATGCCGTTCCTATATCTTCATGGTGGAAGGTTGTCAAAAACATTTCTCGAAGCGTTTCAAAAGCAAAACAAGGCCGGTAACATAATTTGTCGAAAGCTGGCGCCCGCGTTCCTTCCTCTCTCCAATGGTCGCCACATCTTTCCACCGTTTCGTCGTTTTTACGATTTTTCCGCCCGCCCCCGCCCCCTTCTAGCCGACATGCATGCCAACGGGAAGCTTCGCCGGGTTTTAGTACGATACAAAACAATTCCCAGATCCGTTCTCCCCTCTCCTCCGCGCGATCAGTTGGCCACCTTTTCGCGTTCGAATCCACTTCGAGCTTACTGCGACTCCTTCCGGTCCGCCTCGATTTTACGCGCGTCCTCCTCCGATATGGATTCCAAAACAGTTCTTGGCTCGCTGCAGCAGTATCAGAGCCGCCTTTGATACACAATATGGCCTGCTTCACGATTCATAAGGCAAATTACGCAAATTCGTTGGATAATCGTTGAAATTCCTTAAAATTCCGATTAAAACGCGCCAATCATCTTCCAATCCATTTTCTATCATTAATAATTGTGTCTGGTTTCACAAAAGACGAGCGAATTTCAGGGTAAATTAAGAAAAAAGGAAAAAATAAGGAATGCGATCGGGTGGATACGAGTTTGGGAAAGTCTGAAGAATACTTGAGTTGAGTGATTGTCGTGTGAACGCAGAATGTTTAGGCTCGATTGTTTCTAAGGCGTGAAAGATGAGCACTCGAGAAAACGTTGCGACTGAGAAATTCTGGGTGGTCGTGACCGAATGCATCGAGTGAGAAAGGTTGATAATTAGAATGGAAGGAAACGAGTGTTTGGAAGAATATATGACGGGGAAAATGCGAGCACAGGGCAGAAAGTATTTGACGGAAAAATGTTTGACTAACGTGAAAAAAAGGTTTTGATTGTAAACGTGGAAAGAGTGTTGAAGTTGTTAAGTTGTCATTGTTAAATTGTTTTAAATATACTTTTATTGATATTCTAATCACTTCACTTTTATTTATTCACACCTGAATTCCATCTTTTGCTCTACTAAAATCATTAAAATGAGAATTTTCCTATAATATTATAGCCAGGACTGATCGACGAATGGTTGAAAGCATGCACATTATTCCGGCAGAATTTTCTAATTACCATACGCAATCGCCAGAGGAGAGGCCTTCCCGCGCTCAACGTTCAGTCGAGCTTAGGGATGAAGAAAATATTTTTCTCGGGGATCGTTAGTATTCGGTTCTGCGCGTTCCCGTTTCTCCTGCGTGGAAGTTACGAGCGCCAGATCTCAAAGTAAATTCTCCCTCCGGTCTCTTTCGCCTCTCACCGTTCCTCCGCCTCGTTCTTCGAAGTGCGAAGCATCGAAAGCAATGAAGATGATAGAGCGTTCCCTTCGAATCCTGGAGAAGCCACTCTAATCCGGCGTCAGACGCAAAATCGAAGTCGAGGTCGAGTCCTTAGCTACTCTCGTTTAAGCTGAATACCAGATCGTGCACACAAACAGAATAGTTAATTCTTAGTTGGCAGGATGAATTCCCTTATTCAAGCAAAATTACTGTACGTAATGTATCTTCAATGATGTACAACTGATTCGTTTTGCAAAATGTTACGATACTACTTGCATCGAAAGTTGTAGATTGCAGAATTTAGCGACCACCTTCTTCTTGCGAAAAAATCACCACAATTCATTACTATCCCTCGATTCACGTCTACAAATTATTTTCTAATTTTCCAGCTAAAATCTTGAAATCATCGTGGCCTAATTCCAGCGAATTGAGCTAATTTCTATCAAACAATTGAAGAAACAATTCGTAACCGTATCATCAATGCGCAAATTCAAAAAAGAGGTGTATACGGTCAAGAAATTTTTTAAGGGGTCAATTTTTCATTGATTTAGTTTTCAATGCTCTGTTCCGAAAAGAGGAAACGATACACGATGGAACAAAAGGGGAAGAAAAAAAGGAATTCGTGTGATGTCGAAATTCGACTGCAAAGGATGCATGGAATTCCCGCGCGGCACAAAAGAAAAGCCGGATAAAGCTTCGACACCCTCTCTCATTCTCGTTTCCGGCCTAGCCAGGTTACGTCCCAGCGCGTTTTCAGGATTCGCAGCATTCCGTGCGCCGTGAAAATGATTAAACGCCGCCATGAGTCCCGGGCGAAGCCGCGCTAATCCGGCGTTAAAGGCAAAACCAGAGTCAACTTTGGGACTCTGTAACTCGCGAGTTACCCTTCCATTACACACGCGAAACATGAACCGTGCGACACGAAACACGAAACAGCCCGCATGCATTCGTGCAGGCGCACACGTAAAATCTTCCACCGTCTACCTATAATTATCGCTTTATTTTCTCTATCTCTTTCTCCCGTCCCCGCGTCACA
This sequence comes from Tetrapedia diversipes, assembly GCA_033822845.1. Lineage (NCBI taxonomy): Eukaryota > Metazoa > Arthropoda > Insecta > Hymenoptera > Apidae > Tetrapedia > Tetrapedia diversipes. The sequence continues at coordinate 696,836 of JAOPTO010002210.1, read as the reverse complement.
CTCTCCATCCGCCACTCTTCCTTTTAACTTAACCCACATTGCATTACGCGTTTTAGTCGAAACCATAGAGAGATAACCGGTAACAGTATGTTTTGGAAACCCTTTAATTTGATCTCTTTCACAAAAATTCAATACAGGTTTCAATACAACTTTCGCACACGATTGATTCCTAAAAGTGTGTGCGAATGTTGAATGTTCGAAAGTAAAGGGATGTAAAAAAATATGCACCAAAAACTGTATTTTAAAGTATTGATCGGGACAAGATTGTAATCTGATAGCTAAAATCAGACCAGCTCGACTCACGATGTCCCCTCAGAGGACATTTTCGACCGCAAAGGCTTAAAAAGTTGAATTTTTAAAAATCTGAAAAATAGCGAATTCTGCGAAAGTCAAGGGGCACCTGTATTTGATCTAACTTTTCTTTCACTCTTTCGAATTAATTTTACCTCGCAAGTTCGTTAATTGCTTATCCCCATTAACCGTCCGTTGGAACTGCATGATGAAAATTGCGGAAAAGAAGCTTGTACAGAATAATCGTATAAAGTGCGCGCTTGTATAAGTAGCTACAAAATTTCGCCACGAATAAAACTGTCCAGGATGATGCATGAAACATCACGTCGTCGACTTCGTCGCTCCAAGGGTCTTAAAAGTATTAACCATCATGCGAGTCGCTCTGGCTCCCCTGCGTTTCCCTATTCCATCCCCTAGCCGTCATCCCCCCATACAGCTCAACCCTCGCTTAGCTCCGCGCGCCTTTTTGGTGTCGCATAACAAACTGTTCCTATGGCCCTGTTATCATCCTTCCGGGTCCGAGGACAGTCGTACCGGAGACCGACAGAGATAGAACGGCGAACAAGAACAGGATTAATGGGACGTCGTATCACGCACGGTGGGCGATAAAATATCGTTGGAAATATCCCTCGGCGGTGGCGAGTTCGAGCCATCCGTGGAATTTACTCTCAGCGACATTCACTATCTTAGATAATCTTCGTCATTACGGGCCACCGGCTGGATGCAGTTTACGTTCCGTCGCCCAGCCCTCGCGATTTAGCAACAAAGGATTTGCCGAGAAATAGGAAAATCGTTTATTACGATACTGCGTAGCACGAAACTTTAATAGACACTTTAGTTGCTTTCGCTGTTCTTGATGGATGCCCTGACTAGCTTCTTTATTTATGTCCACTAATGCAACCACAGGAACATATCGTTACAGTAATTTAATCATTAAAGATTGCTCGGGAAATCAGAAGATTCATTAGCGTCCATTTTTAATTTTAATGATTTTCAATAAATATCAGTAGAATTGTCAATTTCAAATTTGTGAACTATATTAGAGTTTGAGTACTAATAATAATAGAATGGCAAAATATAATCGTCTTTAGACGCGATGTGCGAGAAAGTGGGAGACGCTAAAGGACAAAAGAACGTAGAATGAAGCGAAACGGTATGGAAGTGATGCCCACGTGCGTAAAATGTGCGAAAATGAAGAAGGTGAAAGTTTAAAATTAAGTACTAGGATTAAGGATATGTATAGAATAAGGTATAAAATAAAGAATTATATATAAACAGATGGCAATAATTAAGGGGTTCTTCATAAGATCTACAAGAATAATAATAAAGTAGCAACAACTAAATTGAGGCAGTGTGTTAACTAATGCATAACAATTATTCCTGTAATGATTTGCCGACTGAGGTTCACAATCAACGAGCCCTAGTATTCGCTGAAGGTGGAATTGAAAGTGGTCGCTAGAAATTTCAAGGACCAGACGGTACGTAATCCCGGTGAATGTGTACCTACGTTTAATATTAAACGCTTCGCCGTGAAAGTTTCATGGGCAAAAACGTGGACGGAACGGTCGAATATGGATAAGGAGGACTCGGAGAGCTGTGAAGAAGCCGGGAAGTCAACTTGTATTCCTTGGTGGCTCCTCGCGTGCCTTGACGTATAAATAGGAATATCACGGGCTGAATAAGAGGATGGACTTGGGGCGAGGCTACCGCGTAGATAGGAGAGACTGTACACTTCTGTCAGGTTCGTAAACCACAGCGGTCCTCCAAGCGGGATTCTGGTCGTTCTGCCAACCCACGAGGTAACTCGTAACAGAGTCACCAAAGCAGAGAATTACTGCTGGGACCTTGGATTTTATCAAGTTTTGCGAGGCAGTTCAACGAGCAACACGCTGAATACGGATGATACTCGCTTCTGACACCTCTGTTACGCATGGAAATGTTCTACATGCTGGTAGCTTTCATTCGAAAAGAATTTCACAACAATTTCGAGAGTTGACAGGCATTTAGTCATCGAAATTGCGTTAAAATATTTATAATTTGTTTGACTGACAATATAGAAAATATTAGGTGTACAAGTTAATTTTAGTCTTTCATTTTTCGATGATGAAAAAGGCTATTTACAATTTGAATGTCGTAACGGTATTTTTAGAATCTTATAGTGTAGACATCTAGATTTCCAAAACGTTAGAAGACTGCTTGATTCTGCCAGTATAAACTAGGTAAACAATAGTTTAAAGACGGCGTGCAGCAAAGAACACATTCGTCATTTTGTGCTTTTGGTATTCCAATTAAAAAAGAAACGCCGCTGAAGCTGCAGAAATGATCTGTGATGTTCTTAGTGAGAATGCTGTAACTCATTCCACCAGCAAATACTGACACTGAAGGTTTCCGGGAAAGAAATATCGACCTCCAGAGTAAAAAACGATCCTGAGTATGAGGAATTCTAATCACTTTTAGATTAGTTCATCGAAATGAAACAGCTTAGTTTCTTCAAATCAAGCATCCGACAGTTGCCCGAAAAATGGGCAAAGGTTTTAGGAAGTGAAGGAGATTACTTCATTCATTATCTTTTGGGCACAAAAATTTAAATAAACTCTGAACCTACCAAAAAAAAGACTAAAATTAACTTGTACACCTAATACTTATGTTGATGAGAACTTGGTCAGTTTCTCAATTCCATTTTCCTATTGGTATTTCTCGACGATCTATTCGGCGATCACGGCACTGTAACATTTTTGTTCTCTATTCGCAAGATAAAACCAGAATATATGCTCTAATTAACAAAATATTAATTATTATATATTACAATACTGCAAATGATACCTTTGATCGCTTATAACTATGAAAATACACTTCTACGTTTACACGCTTTGAAATACGTCATTTACAGCATTGTATTTCTATTTACGTGCACACTGCACAACAGTTGAACCTTTTATCGAACCAAAGGTATTATCTAATTTTACTCTGCATCAAAAAACTGTTCTACTTCCTTTCTCCTGCAAAATATATAATTTTCAACCACGCAATTTTAGTGTACCACAGGCAGACGCGGATCAAAATCCGTGAACTCTTCGTAGATCAAGTAACCTACACGATCCCTGAATTTGCTCCACAACACAATAAACCATCCCCAATTATCAAACTTTAAATTCATCTCAAATAAAACGGTGAATCCCTCGTTGTTCGTGATTCACCGCGTGCGGATACATCTTTAATGGATCCGCGTCGCTATAAAAATCCGAGGATTGGCCCGAGACGGGGCTCGATGTTGCTCCCCTTACCCAGACTTTAATTAAATTCCGAAGAATCGAAAGTAAGGAAAAGTTCTGCCACCAGTTACCGAACGGCTCAGCCACGCAGGTTTTAATAACCGTCCCGGATCCCAGGCAAGAAGAAGCTGGCAAATGGCTGCTGGCCGAATAGAGAGAAAGAGAGAGAGAGAGAGAGAGAGAGAGAAGGCTATCCAAGCTAGACCAAGTCAAGCATCGATCTCCCTCCCATCCCACTCTTACTTCTCGTCTTCCATCTCGCCTTCCATCCCTTTCCCCTCTGTCTTCAACCCTTTCCCCCCATTTCTTTTCGTTACTCTTTCGCTCCCAGAACGAAAGCCAACTGTGCCCTTAGAGGCCTCGAACGCGTCTTATATCTATCCCTTTCCCATTCCACGTCCCTATCACATAGTTACTGGTACCGTCTTCCTTTATCTGGCGACGTCCTCTATGTTTCCTCGCCGCAACACGTCTATGTACTTATCTTCCTCCCCTTGCCTCGTTATGTCTGTCTATTCGCCGTTTCTCCGCTTCAGTATTCACCCCTTCGTCACGTTTTTTCATTGCCTCGTGCCGGACTGGCTGCTTCCCGAGTCGATGATGTTTTATAAACCATGGAAATTTTTAATTGACAGAAATAACATCTCCTACTCTATTTTCAATTTTTAATATTTTACGTTGGAGTTCTTTAATCAATACTTTTAATATCAAAGATCCTTTCACTTAATAACGAAGTAGAGGTTTTCTAAATTGTACGCGCTTTGTAAACACTGCATGTTTTATACAAGGTATCACAAACGTTCAAATATGTATCACAGAAGTTTAATATCTGACCACAGCTCGATCCTTACATTACACTTGCATTATACTTTAAGCTATTGTTACATTTTTCTTTAAGCATACGAAGAATAAAGACGATTAAAGATTTAAAACACTAACACTTGCCTGGGAACGCGTGTGCTCGATCTTTTGAACAATACCGTATACCATCGCGAAGGTAGCAAAAACCAACTTCGTTTTCACAGCAGCATGTAACTTCGTACATAAATTTCGTGATCATCATGATATTCTCGATGAAAACATCAAAGCAAGTGGTCTCTTTGACCAGATAAGTGTCCAAGATAGCAAGATTCCGGATCCTTTCATGTATCTCCGCCGTTGCTCTTCCCTCTCGAAGAACCGGGCATCGCGTCGTTAATTTCGACGTTACGCGGGACATTTCACGCGAAATTGTAACTATCGTTCCCGCGAAATGTAACGTGTCGATAACGTGGTCGAAGCAGCGACGCATTTACGCAAATACATATCGACGATCGTGCGCGAGCCAGTGTCGCGTGTCGAAGGTAACATTATTCCCTGGTCGAATTAATGCACGAACCGTAGCGACGTACACGCCACTTTGCCAATTGAGAGTCGTATTCGATTAGCGTCAGACGTGACCATTTATCTCGTCATATTAGAATTGTTGCTATCTAACAATACCAATATGAAAAAGCTTCTTAATTAACCTTAGGGGTGCTATGAACAAAAAGTGCGTCTGACAAAAGTTGCTCATAGAGACTATGGACGCATATATGCGCTTGTCAATTTTTGTTTTCTTTGCTTTATGACTTTCAGTAGTCGCACATTTCAATGTTAACCTTTTATATGTGCGCCCATAGAACCGTGGACGAATTTATGCATTTGTCAATTTTTGTGATCTTATTGCAACGCTTGCATTGTTAGTGTAAGAGTAACAATAAAACTAACAATGATCGTTAGTGTAAGAGTAACAATAAAACTAACAATGATCGTTAGTGTAAGAGTAACAATACTCCGTTTCCAGTAATCGCAACCGCTAACAGCACGCCGTCCACGCGAAACACTTAGGCCTGAGAGTATTAAGCGCTCAAAGGGTTAAGCATCGATTTAATACTCGACAAAGTATTCCATATCTTACAGAATAGTAACTTTTAAGCTTGGAACCCTTTTAGTCCACCCTACGAACCACTTAATAACAGTGTTTACTATAATTTTTAAGTAACACTCTTATCCTCTAATCAGCTGGTTATTCAAGAAAGTTGAACAAAATTGAAAATTATTTCTCGTTTCTCCGGAAAAGTATTCGCGACGAACGGATAAAGAAGAAAAATGTAAGGCAAACGAAACAATGGCGACCGCCCACGAAACTCGACGCATATACGACACATCGTCTAGCTATACCGCCGAATGTATCCTTGGTAACAGCGAGACGACGTCGACTGAAAACCCTCAGGATGTCTTCCGGCGGAGGCATACCATCTCTATGTGGAAAAGCGGCTCGGTAATATCGGATTACTCTCGGTCGTGTCTGATGCTTCTACCATTGCTCGTAATGGTAGGTGTACTCTGGCCCCGCGATACCGTAAAGCTCATGTGCGACGCCGGGGTAACATTATTTTCCGATACCGAGGAACGGGTGTACATTCCATTGACACTGATGTTCAACGACCAGACAGCAAAAACGACACTGCGGAACGAACGTGCCGAGGTACGGAATAAAAATGTTTCACACTGTAAACATTTCCAAGATACGCTAATGCGTGTCCTCCTTCGGTATTTTTGTTTAAGGTTACGAGGCAAAATTTATCTATTGGATGTAACTGCCCTGTAAAACGCACTCGAGTAGTAGTAGTAGTAGTAGTAGTATCATAGCAACGGTAACCACTACGTATAATAAGCAACTTCAGGAGACTCTTGAAAATACGTTGTAAATAGCCAATAAGGTGTTAGAAGTGATAGTACTCTAGATTTTTTATTCAAAGGACCACACTTTTTCCGATAAATATCACAATTTTGTAAAATTTTGCAGTAAACATTTCAAAAGGATCATACTTTCGAATGAAAGTGTTTCTAAAAAAATCTATTCGATCCCAGAGAGATGCAGATCACGAGCAATTTCACGTGCAACTATCGACGCAATCTTTATTGCTCGAGAAAGATGTACATTCCTGGCTGTGTCGCTTCAAAGTTGCGCAATGTAATTGAGAGTTAATGAACGTCGGTTAACGATAACAGCGTTAAAGTAACGATAACAGCCGGCCACGAGTTTTGGGCAATTTCACGAACTTCGATAGCCGATTCCTCTAGATCAGCGGCTTTAATGGCGCGAGTAACTTCGCGCCGAATACAGACGATATTGTAAAGCAAGCTTTAGAGAGATATCCAGGCGCGGTTGGCCATCGTGTTCGAGGCCGGGTTCGAATATGCGCGTCGATGGCCATACACAAGCCGGCGGTTTTGTCATTCTAATAGGCGGGCCGATGCATCAATTATAGAAACACAGCCGAGCCAGTCTCGCATTACACGGCCGCCGAATAACGCGGTCCGATTGCGCCCGATTATGCGAATAATAAATTGGCATTCGGATGCTCCTCTATATACCCGAGACATTCGCCGTTCCATCGTGCAGAATGCCGAGCCTTTTGTACGGATTACCCGGCGCACGAATTAGTATAATTCAAGAGGGAACACCCCGATACACGCGCGTGTCGACTCGTAAACAGTATGAAATTGAATTACGTCTACGGTGAATCTTGTCTACGTGGAACACTATCCAGACCTCGCTCGCTGGTGGTAATAAAAGATACGGATTACTGAAAAATGTTTGAACGCAAAATTGGAAATATGCGAAACGCAGATCTAACTGTTTTAACGCTAGAACTAACGACGATTGCAGTGTACTTATTTGCATGGAACAGATCAAATTGAAAATTACATGAAAAAATATCAAATAGACAAAAAACAAATCTTTATTTATACATTCTGCAGAAAATCATGGTAAATTTTGGAAGCTTGGTAAAGTGAATTTATAAGGTTGCTATGAATAATCTCAATCCATCATTTTGACTGCTCTGGTGGTTCTAGTGTTAATTCCAGGCTGTTGGAAATTGAATACAGAAATACTACGAAGCAAAAATTAACCATAAACCAGCTTTCTCTTAACGTACTTTCTCAAGGGCTTCTTCCAAGAAGCTAAGTCACATCTGACATTTTTTAGAAAGTTCGAAAACATCGAGAAACAGAACAATGGGGCTGAAGGACCCGGACGGGGTTGTAAGAATTTCGATCACTGCGTTCTGCTAGTCTTGTGACAAAACTCGCTAGGTGCGGTCAAAATTGCCCTTCCTCGTGCTATATAAAAGTATTAATAAATTATCATAGTATTATTTCACAAATAAGAGTTCATTTAATTTAGCAATATAAAACCCCATTCCCAATACAGGCATATTAAGTATTATCAAAATATGAAAAAGACCTACTTCTTTTTAAACACGACAACACATTTTCAGTATAATTTATATGTACATAATCCACGATTCTCGCTGATCGTTTTACCTGTAATACGGGAACCAAGTCTCTGACGCTCCGTAAAAGCATGGAGCACGATTTAATTAAAAATTTGTTCGTCGAACGAACGGTTTTAAATTCCTGACTTTTAATAACTGAAATCTGAACTACTCTGCTCGGAAATAATTTACGAACGATTCCTGGGGTACTTGCACGGAATGGTCACGAGACACTTTTTACCCGATGCCGCCTCGTTCGAGCACTCATTCCGTCGGGCGATGCCAGGGGCGCGCTAAAATTCGATTTCGTCTCGGCGTGCACGCTCCAGCAGCTGAAGGTAAATTCTTCGACGATGTACACGACGACACGGAAGCCGCACGCACACAGCCCTGACGCCCTTGTCTGATAGCGGCCTGCTATTAATCGCATTAGTCGGACGGTAGATCGCTTGAGTGGTAGGTACCGCTACCTTCTCCTCCACAAAGGCATCCTATCCTAGCCGCGATGCTTCTTGCCAGACGATGCTTCGCGCGCACCACCGGAAGACGGACATTTTCTGCTCGCGTCGAATCAAACGGCTCGCTTGACCGCTCCACGGTCAATTCTAATTCCATTTCGTCGGCGCAGAGATTCAAGGAAGAGAGCTACCGTATAAAGGTTTCATTGCATACGTCCGTGAATGTTAGAAAAGGTATTTGTGCACCGATCAATTTCACTCGAGTATGGAAATGCAAGGACACTTTTCTGTGCGAATGAACATTGTTGTGTGTCGAATAGATGAATGCGTCAACGAAGAACATTTAGGTTGCGATGATTGAGATGCTAGGCAAAGTTATTTCTGAAGTGTAACATGAACAACTGTAAGTTCATTAACATACATTTAGAATTACGCTGGATCAAAGAACGAAAAATTGAACGATTATCCTAATTTTTAATAAATGTTGCTAGTAGTAAGCTAATAGAATTGTCATAAAGAAATTTTTAATTTAACTTGTGTTGGGTCTGACAACTGGATTGTTCCAATGAATTTTCTGAATTTTTCGTGAAATATTCGCAGAGATTCACATTTACCATGAAATATAGCTCGAGTTCCTCGCATTTGTCAAGTAGATCGACTTGAGTCGGGGACGCTTATACGGAGCACAAAAGAATCTTATACATATGCCTGTATTATCATACAATACACAGAGATGCCCACACAAAAGAGCCTGTTATGTATGTACCAATCAAATGTTAAAGAGGATTCGAGTTCTGTCGGAGATTCGTTGATCTTGTCGATATTGTTCGCTCGAATTATCGTCGTGATCATAATAATTTGTCTGGGTAAATCGAGTAGCTACCTCTATGTGTTACGAGAGTGCGCAACTATTTCCATCTGTAATTCTTTTGTGTTCAAACGTGTACATCGTTAGATTTTATAAATACGATGAACTAGCATTACACTAAGTTACTGTATAACTTCTTTGATTTATTGGTTCGGAGAGTGTAATAATTTTATAATTTCCAAAGAATGTAAACATGAAAATATCTAGGTACTTGCAGAATTTTGTATAAGTATTGTAACCACTAATGGCATTGTACGAGTTATGTATGTAAAATATTCTTCCTTTAACGATCAATTTTTATAGCTATGGAATTTCTATGCGAACAGAAAGCTATTATAAACAATAGCGAAAGTGATCGATTAAAACAGAGTACGGTACATTTACGAAAACTGATTTATTCGGTGCGTTTTACGGCAGAGAAAAACATTTGCAGCAATCTAATATTTCAAGATAAATCCGGACGAGCAGCCCGCTGGGGACCCGCTTTAAAATTAAGATTTATTTCGAACTGGAGGAGTCTCTGTTCAGAAAGGAGCCTCGAATGAAACGAGCTCGCAGAATGTTGCTGCACGCGGTCGCAAAGCGTGGGTCTGAAAATTAAAGTTCAAAGCTGCGGGTGAAAAAAGGAACCGTGCAAGGTGTACGAAAAAAATGGCTTCAACGCAATTTTTTCGCGTTTTCTCTGCTCATCAGCGCAAGAGGTCTCGCACGCGCACGATGTAAGTAAAATTCGCAATTAAGTTCAACTGCTTAAAAAACCCACTCTTCCATACGGTGAACCTTGACCGCGATTCCTGTGACGGGTACACACCCCGTGCTGCTTGCACGGCTCGGTTGGAAAACGAGCCTCCGCCGCGGCGAGCTTTTCCAACGGCGGCCGTGTGTATTCGTTTACCTGAATTAGAAACTACTACCGGAGGGCGCTAATGATCCCCGGCGAAACAACTTTGTATAAAGACGCTGCTGCGACCGGGCACACGCGCGGTGCGCGAATTACTAATTAGAACATTGTACGCTACCAAGGAACAAGGGGTGGCAAACGTTTCGACGCGCAAGAATGAACGGCGCGAACAAAGTAGCGCGTTGTATGGGTTTAGAGTCTTTATTTGTAATTTTGATATATTGTTGGTTTGATGTACTATGTTGGTAAGGCGCAGACTGACTGTGTGTCGGCCCTTTTTTTGTGTTGATTAGGTGATTATAGCACTATTCCTGTTTTGGGTACAAACTTATCGGCGAAGAGGGATAATTGGCGTTACCTAGGGAAGTGGTAATTAAAATACTTAATTACTTGAGATAAGGGATGAGTAGGGATGTTCAGGATCAGTGGGAAAGAGTTATTTAGAAAAGTGAAATGAGTTGAGGTGAGAACAGATTATGTTGAGCTGTGTGAGGTGTGTGAGAGAGGGATTGGTATCTTAGTTCTATGTAGGATGCAATTGAGATCATAAGTCCCGATGATTGAGACTAGGGGATTTTTGTGGTGGGCAACTGCGTATTTGCTAACGAGGGATGAGATATAGTGGTAAATGTGAGAGATGTACGTCTCGTTTAGGTCTTCTGTGGGGTATCTTGTGGGTTTGTGTGTAATGATTTTTAGGATTCTGTTTTGGGTGCGGTTGAGGAGTGTGTTTAGGTGATGTTTGGTATGAGTGGGGAACATCACCATGAGAATTGACTATGTTCTACCCCAAGGAAGTTCGGTTTTCTATATTGCCTGAACGTGTGGAGAGGGGTAAATGTGGGGACTTGCAAAGGACTCTGCGAGGGTTTTTCGGACTCTATAAGACTGCAATCAAACACCCGCAGCGACGAGGGGCGACTGACCATTTGGGCCGAAGAACTGGCCGACGTTCAGGCCCTACTGTAAACTGTTTTGATGCAGCCCCTTAGAGCACTCGCAGAGGTTCCGTGTCTCTACAAGGGACAGGAAACGCGTCTGTTCGGTCTGGCCTGGCTGCTGGAAACAACGAGAGGTCCACTCGAAGCGTATTCCAACCGGACGATTTATATCGGAATACCTAATGCATGTGCAACGTGACGTCGGCCGGGGATCGGCTGAAAACTCTCTTAAAACCCGCCCGCGGCGAAACGGAGGGCCAGAGGGGGCCAGGCAGGAGTATCATAAGCGAGGTCAAGTGCCGATGACGCGTCCCCCGTTGATATATTTTCGCCGCGGTCTCTCGCATAATTCTGTAAAAATATACAGAGTGCGAGTGGTGGTGAAGTGGTGGAGAGCGCCCTTCGAGTAGCAAAGAAAGCCGCCGTGTGCGGTATAACTTGGCAAGGCAACGAACCTTCCGACTACCCTCGTCCTCCTCCAACGTCACCACCACCGCCTCTCGTGCACGACCTCCTCCTCTCGTCTTTTCGTCGACTTAGCCGGCAGTTCTCCACCTACATACCTACGTGAGCGGAACAAGGACATCGCCATTTCTATAGGCATTCATCATTCACTCCTCGCTCAACGTTCCTCTTTCTCTTACTCTTTCTCTTTCTCGTTCCCGTTCTGCCTCCCTCCCGCGGCACCCTCTTCTGTCTAACAGTTCCACCCCTCTCTCTCGCTCGCGCCCTCTCGCGTTACTCCTCGTTCCAACCCCTGCGTTTCTGCGTTTTCCTCGTCTCGCTCCCTCGCGCCCACTTTCTCCCGTTCCCTTTTCCAGCACCCCCGCTCCGCGACATCTAGCTCACCCTTCCTCCGTCTTGCCCACGACGTTCTCCGGATCCTTGTCCCTCCACGACCGTTTCCCGCAACTTCTGACGTTACGTAGCCGTGATGCGCATTGATGGTAATCTACCAGGCTTTTAACCGAATATCACGCTTCTCCGCAGAACTGGGCTTCGGTGGCCGATTTTGAATCCCTTCTAGGGATGCTATTGGCGTTCAAAGGGAGCAGGAAGAGGAAAACAAAGATACGGAGAAGAGTGGACGATTATTTTCAGCTGTTTACTTTTCAGCATCGTGTAAGCTACGAAATGTAGCTATTTCAACAAAAATTATTCTATTTTCCTCGGAATGCTGGTTCAGAGTCTCTGAACAGAAGAGTACACGAAGATTGGTACTACAGAATTTCTGTTGACAACGCACTGGTTTAGAATTAATTAAGACTGTAATTTTTCTCAGTCTTGTTTCCAAAGAAAGCATGATTAGCACGATGTGACTTTTCGCAACAGTGTTCCTTTAACGCGTGCTACGAGCATTTTTAAGCGGGCTGCCTGACTACTTGTTTAATTACGCGCACTTTGTGTCGCTCAAACTTACTCTCCCAGGCGTCTCCGCCATGCAGGATGGTTTCATACAGAATTAATATTAGAGTTGCTGCGAAGTTGTACGAAATAACTTCGAGCTCTGTCCAATTAAGTTGGGAGCTCAAAATAAACACAGTTCGATCCTGTGAAAAATATTCTGATGAAAGGGTATATAAAAAAAAAAAAAGCTCGCGTGTTCCATGCATCCCGTGGCGTGCTGTGGTTTTTAACGATTCAACTCGAATATATAAACACGTTCATGGCGGAACAACAATTTCTGACGAGTGAAAAGTTGCAGGAACAATCTGTTAGCCTTTTATAACGTCCAGTGAATGCCGGGAGCTTTGATAACCTGCCCTCCTCGCTATTTTATTCGGTGAGAAACCGTCGGATGAATAATGATTATTTTTCTGCGCTCGGTTATTTCAACCAGAAACGTAATCAATGATGAATTGATCAGCCGCTATATCTTGCGTTCCCAGAGTTCCCTATCAGATCCGAGCGTATTCCCTCGTAAAAACGTGCGAGGATCAATTCAATAAGGCAAATCGTATAAGCAAATAAGGATAGTAGTTTTAAGCCGCAAATGTTTCTATGCACTCAAGGAAAGTTTGAGCGCGGTAAAGATACAAAATCCGTATCATACGTAAAAATGTACAAAGAATTTAAAGCATAAAATTCTATTCCATCAATTGCATTCACAGAAATATAAATTTGCATAAGTAATCGCGATACAGTCATAACTTTCGCGGTATTCGCATCAGCGATACATTAATCCCCTGTATCATTCAAGTTTATCTCGAGATAAAGCTGTATAAAATGTATTATGCGTGTAAAAACTGGTCACCAGCAACGTGCATGCGTCCTGTAAATCTACGTCCAGTAATTTATGCGGATCGATAAAACGTAATTTTTAACGTTGCATCATTGTTTACCGAACAATCGCGCGGGGATTTTCAATTTCCAGGCGAGATGCAACGTAACCGTGTCGCGACGACGACTTGAACGCCTTGTACGTGCACACCTACTACACACGTACATACACGTATACGCGACCTCATAAACATTTCGACTGGAACGTGTTTCCTTTCATTATTGATTCAACCGCGAAGCTCGTCTAGTAGTGCATTTCTCCGAAATGATCACAACAAACGATCGTAACGCTGCAACTTTCCATTTATTGTTCTAGAAACAACACGCGAAACGCAACGACAACAAAGCTGTCGCTCCGTCCGGAACCCCGCCTGGATTACTATTACCCACATATTTACTTTCGTCCCCGTACACGTTTTTTTGCAACAACAAAAAAAAAAGAAACGAGCACACAAAAGTCCTCACTGTAAACATATTAAATACGAAGCACTCGTATCCACGAACGATTATTATTCGTCTACGTCGCACGGTGAACGCGTTATTTACACGACGACCATCGGCTTCCTCCCCCGTTGCCGACCTACAAAGAGAGGATCGTGGCGCAGAGGCTTTCACGCGGACGGTAACAGCAGCACGTCAAGAACGACCTAGTATTTACTTCCATCCAACGGTGAATAGACACCTACGACTCGAGTCGAGTGCGACAACCGCTTCCATAACCGCTGTAATGGTCGCGCAACGTTCGTTCCAGCAACCGCTCTCGCGACGCTTCACGCCTCGCGACCACGAAATCCTCGAGAACTCGATCAACGACAATAAACTGCATACATAGGATACACGAATTAAACTTCACTCACCGATGGAGATCTTGTCAGGATACGCCGCAGGCAGTAGGATCATTAACAGGCCCAACGCAGTCGTCATGATGGTGGCAGTGGATGCTGGCCTGGTGATCCCAGAGGAACTCGCGGCGTTCCTGGTGTTCCCACAGGTAGAGGACACGGCACCGAGAAAAATCGTCGCGCGACACCGCCGCCGCGGCGACGAGGGTGGTCCACCCGTTCCGTGAACAACCGGGAGCATCTTCCGTGCTCCGTGGTCTGACACAAACTGCCGTACTCCACTTGGCGTGAACTCGATCTCGCTTGAACCGCCCCAGCATCCCTCTCTCCTACACTTGTCCCTCCCGCCCCGCACGCGCCCCGGACCGGCCACCATTTAACCAGCCCTACCGCCCTTCTCCCTTCCCTCTCCCTTCGACGGTTCTCCATCGCTCCTCTCTTGTTCCCTCCTCTGCCCTCCGCTACCCTCCGCGCTACAGATCCCAGTCTCCGGTACCATCTCCACCGACCAACCCTCTCGTGCATCCTCTCCCGCGCCCTCTTTTCGCCGTCTCGCTCCAACGACCGCTTTACTCTCCTCGTCTGTCTCTGTTTCGAGCGCACGGTTCGCGTTACGTCCGTGACACGCCACGCCACGCGTGTTCACTGCACGCGGCATTTCCTGTTACTTTCTGGCCACGGATACCGATGCGCATCGGCCGCGCTGCTCGGTCGGTACGAGCGAGGAGAAAAAGACAGCGAGCCCAATGCTACTACTGCTACGTAGGAAGGACGCGGCGTCTCAGCGAGAGCGATAACAGGTTACGGAGCGGTACGGTTATCGAATGTAAACACCGCGACGCGCCACGAATCTGCTGGGAATGATGTTGACGTTACCGAACGATTGTTTTGCTTGAACCACCTGTCAACCGTAACGACCGTGATGTTTGCCGGATTGCTTCGACACAGGCACGCTACGGGCCGAGATTTTACAGTTAGGCCCCTTACGCACTGGCGAATATAGTGTAATTGGTCGAGATGTCGTTGACGAATGCATACTGATACGGAAAAAAGCTTTGGCGTACTGACGATTGTTACCGACTAATGCATTTTTTATCTGTTCACCCTTTGCGCTCGAGAAGTGACTGTTGGTCACCAAATGATAGTTTCGTAAATTTTCAGACTTTAATTAGTTAGTTTGTTAGTCAAACTCAGAGATTAATATATATATATATATATATATGTAAATTTTAGTATATCACTTAACTAAACTAAATGACGTTTAATATAGGCGAATCTTGGTAAATGTTTCAAATTTGAAAATTTTTGAAGTTGGTATCATTAGACAACTGACAATTACCTCTCGAGTGCAGTGTTAACAGGGATAGATAGACGGTATACTCCATTTTTATTTAATATGCACGATCTCATGCCGTAGCCATTAATGATTGTATATTTTTATATATATCGTATATTCGTATATATCGTTGTCGATGATTCAATTTTGCTAAATTGTACGCGATATATTAATAAGGAAAATTTTGAATAAATATTGTAAATGTAACGAGATAACGAAACGAAAGAATTATTTTTTAAACTAAAATTTTCTGTAGGGCCGAATTATGGAAATTCAAGTATAACGCGGGAAAAATAGAACGGTCGTGCATACGTGACAAAGTGGCACACGAATTTTCGCTTTATATGAACATTACAGCTCTACCTCTCGCAATGAGAACAATATGTTCTTTCTATCCGCTCTCTTTAAACTGGTGGAAGGAACTGCTCTTAAGGCCGCGGTTGCTTTGCCCTTTTGACGCGACGTTCGTAAAGTAAAGCGCGGGATAAAGGAAGCCAGCTGCACTGCTCACAAAATGTCACATACACTAGGATCGTAGGAACACGTCCGAGAACTACGGCCACTTTCGAATACGTAAAGCGCACGTACTTACACGAAATCGTAAAATACGGATTTACTGGGATGATAGCGTATTAGAAATATGGATTTTAGACGGTTCGGAATTAAAAATGGTGTCGACAATGGTGCATATTAGTAGACTGAACGAAGCGATACGAGATCGAGAAATAAATTCTATCTGTATGTGTGAAATTATTATAATGCCAAGTATGTACGTACACTGATTGATGAATTTGGAAACACACTATTTCTTCCTAATTTATCACAATTTGTCAATATATTCACTCACTTTTTTCACCCCACACACATTGCGCGCGTTTTCTGTTACCGCTCACTTCTTCCGCGCTACCGTACTTCGATATTTGCAATTATCGAACGATTTATCGAAGGTATATAAGCGCATGCGCAGTTTGACTTCACTTTCTGCTGAACGTATGAAAAAGATGAGAACCTCTGATTGGCGGACTTGACTGAGCGGTTAGAATGTGGGAAAAGTGACAGTTCGTAAGAAAGTTTGAAAAAAGCGGTGTTTAGTTTTGTGAAATCAAAATTTTGTATCACCATGGATCCAGCATTGCTTAGAGAGCGTGAGCTCTTCAAAAAAAGAGCTCTTACTACACCTACGTAAGTATTATCCTAGAATTCCATTTTCTAACCTCACTTTTGGCGGAAAGTGTGCGTTATGTTTTAAGATATTAAAGTTAAATAGTGCTACGAATACATTTTATTGTACAATTAACGTTATAATATATATATATATATGAATTGTTTAGTTTATATTGACGCATGTATATAAATGTTGAATATAACCTATATAGGTTTTCATCTAATGTAAACGATAAACTATCTATTTCCAGGGTAGAGAAAAAGAGAAAGGAACAAGAAAAGGATTCTATGCGAGATGAGCCATTTAAGAAAAAACCAAAACCATCCTCTGTGTCTAGTGGTCCAAAACTGGATATGGTTAATTATAAAACTATGTCTGGTAGTACACAATACAAATTTGGTGTTTTAGCCAAAATAGTAAAACATATGAAAGCAAGGCATCAAGAAGGAGATGATCACCCTTTAACGTTAGAAGAAATCTTAGATGAAACAAATCAGTTAGATGTGGGATCTAAGGTAAGTTTGATAATATGTTAATAATTTTATAAAGGTATGAGAACACAAAACTACCTTCTTATCAGGTAAAACAATGGCTTCAAACAGAAGCTCTTGTTAAAAACCCAAAGATAGAAGTGACTTCTGATGGTAGATTTGTATTCAAAGCTATGTATAAAATTAAAGATAAAAAATCTCTATTAAGACTACTGAAACAGCAAGACTTGAAAGGTCTTGGCGGTATATTATTAGAAGATATACAAGAAAGCCTGCCACACTGTGATAAACATTTAAAGGCAAGTAGAAGCATATTGGTATCGATGTTACCAATATAGTAAGCAGTTCTTGGCAGCAGTTTTAACGTGGACCTATCGATTTTAGAGTTTACAAAATGAAATACTATTTATAACAAGACCCTTGGATAAAAAGAAAATTGTGTTCTATAACGACAAAACTGCCCAATTTCCAATAGACGATGAATTTCAAAAGTTATGGAGGGCTGTTGCAGTAGATGCAATGGATGATCAAAAGATTGATGAATATTTAGAGAAACAAGGAATACGATCTATGCAAGATCATGGTCCCAAGAAGCCAGCTCCTATTAAAAGGAAAAAACCTATTAACAAGAGGAAGCAATTTAAAAAGCCAAGAGATAATGAACATTTAGCAGATGTTCTAGAAACGTACGATGATGGAAAATGAATACTCTTTGAATTTTGTAAATAATGCAAATTTATGACTCGAGCGTTAAAGAGAAAGAAGAATGTTTTATTACCATAACTTTACGAATATTATTATATTATAAGGAAAATCGTCTATTTTGAAATTAAGATTTTAGTGTTACATATCACAGTGATATAATAAATAAGTAAAATATTTATTGTCATAACTTCATTGTAAGTACAAAATAAATATAGATAAACTATTACAAGTTTTCGTATATCTACCTAAACTATTGTTTACATAGGTTACATTTAAGACCAACCTTACAAAACGAACAAACTATATGATTTTTACATATTGCAGTAAGGTAAACTGCAAAATTCTGATTTAAACATTTATACGCTGTATTATACTTATGCATCTATCGATTGAGATTGAAATAAAATAATTTTTCATTAAAAAATGGTGTGTTAATATTATCCGCCGTTATATACCGACGAGATGTAATACGAAACTTTTATATTTACGTATAACGCACGATTTATATAATATCGTCATATAAATCGGTAAAAACATTACGCGATGTTACATAAATCTTTGGTACTTATAATTTGAATAACAAGTTCATACGTATGCGTGAAACGTGTGTTATTCGATCTTAATTTTGTTACGTTGCAAATTCCCATAAAAAGCAATTCCGTTTATAAAATTCGTGTATGTAAATAGATCAAACAGTCGCAAGTAATTAATCTTTCGGAAGCGCTGAATCGCTTTTACCTCGTGAATAAGCGCGCGTCGCTTTGCTACCAAGCATTCTGTCCAATAAAGATTGTTTGTTCCGTCTTCTGGCCGCCAAAACCTCCCGGCAAAGCTCGTGAAAAGATTCAGCAACCTGCGTGACCTGGAGCAGCGGATTCGCAAAATGAAACCACGCACGCGAATTTTTATTTTTAAACAATCAAGATCTAATGAAAATTTAAATAAACGACAGAACCAGAGGATATATACCTGTTCCGCGGCGGATACTTCGCTGAACCAACATTCAAAATCCTTCGCCAATATCTCGCCCTCCTCCGTGCTGACTTGCCTTAAGTGAACCATGTCCGCTTTATTTCCGACCAAAGCGAGCGGCATCGTGGCCTCGGGATCAACCACCGCGAGCGTTTCCTTCGCCTTTCTCACGAAATTGAACGAACCCCTGTCGGTTATCGAGTAGACTAAAAGTAATCCGTCCGCCCATTGTACAGTCTCCGTGGAAGGTAATTCGTCTTCGCTCTGTAACGTCGGGGATGAATAAAGAAATAGGATGCTTTTACGCAACCTCTGTTCGTCAATGGAACAGGTTTCGCTGATCCATCGATGAAAGCATTACCTTTGGGCAGGTGTCCAAAATTTCGAAGAGAATTGGTTCACCGTCGACCAACACCTCGTGTTTGTATCTGTTCTCTAAACAAAAAAAAAAAAAAAAAAAAATGAAAGAAAGAAAGAAAGAAGAGAGTAAAAAGAAAGAGTGACGTGGAGAACGAAGTTCTTTTAATACGACCGACCGTTTACAACGGTTTGGGTTAAGTGAATTCGATCACTGGCCTCTTTGGGCGCGACGCATGGAAATATTATATAATAAATTTGCATCGCGGGAACGGCTGCGTGTCGTGCAACGGAAAGATCAGACAGCCGTCGTGGTAACCGTTAAGTAGATCTTTCCACGGTCCAGTCTAGTTTTAGACCTCGTACACCGAGCACGTGCTCGCGGAAGAAGCCAAGCCGACCGTTTCCTTCGTCTGCGTCGCTGTATTTGTACAAAACAAGAAGTTTTGTTCGAGTATCAACCTCGCGTTAGTATCAGTCCTGTCTAGTGTCAAATTCGTCTTCGATAAATTTAGCCCAGACGCGGGCCGCGGTATGCATAGGGAGAGTATACGGCCCACGAGGTGCCGCGGCAGTTGTTGGCAGTTTTTCAAAAGAAAAAAAAAAAAAATGGAGGGAAAAGAGGGAAGAGAAAGAAATGAAAACAGATGAAAACGCGTCATTCTGTTGTCAATTCTATTCACATCTGATCGTAATTTACACCGCATCGGAAAGCCGCATCTTATTGCGCGCGTAGGCCGCGGGATCGTAAACCGAGATGTTGCTCACCTGACTGGTGATCATATTCCCCGATGTATCTCCTCGTCAGAAATCTCACTGTCAGTGCTGGAATTTAAGAATACACGCGTTGTTGAAACGTTCTTGTTTTTAACCGTTTCGCGAAACGATCGCGAATCGTTTCGTGAAACGAATGTTATTCGTTCAAGTCTTTAACAATGGGTTACATTGTGTACGTTTAAATGCGTAAACATCCGCGATCTACCGATCAATTTTATGGCAATTTACAATTATAACTTGACTGTTAACACTTAATCGACCGAATGGGGAGATCTCCCATTTTTTCCTCAACAGAGAGCGCTGCAATTGATTCTATTTGCTTTTGCTATTAGTTAGTCTTGAACTAGTACTATTCATAAATTTTCCAAAATACAATTTTTAATCAATTCAACATCAGCTTAGGACCAACAAATAACAAAAGTAAATAGAATCAATGGCACTGCTTTGTCAGGGAAAAATGGGAGATCTTCCCATTCGGTCAGCTAAGTGTTAATATAAAGATTGTCCCGATGAGATTTTGCTCTCTTTGACATTTTTGTTTATCGCTTTCGATTATTCGTGTGTACATCTTTTCCGTACAGACGTTAACAAACGTGACATATATATTAAATCGTGCATTCGTCAATATGCCACGCACATATCTGTTAGAAAGTTATCAACCTACATTCCCATAGAGCCGTCTGTCCTATTTCTGACCTTTCTTTCAACGTTCTATCAGCTCTAATTATCCCACATCCGACAAACAATTTGCAAAGAGCAAACTGTGTTTACCACAAAGGAATATACAATTATTGAAATTTAGGCAATCGAATTCCTCACAGTCTCATCCCACCTTTCTTCTTCCGATTGGTCGAGTTCAATTTCCACCTGATATCGTGGAAACGTACTCACGATCTCGCTCGATACGATATACACGCGTTCCGACGTATCGCGAGCCGATCGAGAGAAACGAGAGCCACAGCCTAGTGACCCGCTTCGAGGTACACCGCACTATTTTTACCTCAAACTCGAACCTGCCACGGTGCCACAACACCTTGCACCAGCGTTAAACGCCACCGTGGTGTGTTTCATTTTAAATCCAACGAAGTGCGACCCCCTTTATAAACGCCACGAGCGACAATTTCTTTCCGACGAGCTCGAAACAACCTGTCGAATCGGGGTCGCCTAATCAACAGCGTTGAAGCGTACGAAATATTTAATAAAATTCTGAAGAAACTTCAAAAATGTAAATATTCATTCATGACAGCGAAACGTTCGTTTTTTTCTACGAAATTCTCTGGGTTTCACGGCGGCTAAACGTGTAAACCGACCGCATAGCGGCTATCCTAAACCTTCAACGTAGCCGCGGCGCTCTTAACACTAGAACTACCACAGCAGTCAAAATGACTGGTTGATGATTACTTATAGCAACCTTATAAATTCACTGTGGTAAAGCTTCCAAAATTTCCTATGATTTTCCGTAGAAGGTATAAATAAAGATTTATTTCTTATGTATTCCGTATTTTTTCATGTAATTTCCAATGTGATCTCCTCCGTGCAAATAAGTACGCTTTGATTGTCGGTAGTTCTAGTGTTAATTCCGTGATTGACAGGACCACCTGAACGTCTCGTAGAAAACGAATTTATCGGCGTTCCGTGTATTTACGTTCGACTCCTCCGTGCAACATCGTTTGGACGCTTTCCCTCGCGTGGTTCATTAAAAGTTTCCCCGGTTTTCCTTGCCAATTTCCTGCGCGAATCGGCTGGGTTGCCTCGTGCTCGCCTTTAGCCCCTTTCTTTCAAGAAACCGAGCAATTACTCGGCCGGGTTAAAAATACGGCCTGATGGAAAGTGTACACGGAGCAACGGAAGACCAGCGTCGTTGTTTCGGGATGTACACGCCGATCGTCCTCCTCCTCCCCCTCGTCTTTATTCGCGGAAAATCGATGCGAGACTCTTTAATCGCGCATATAAAACGGCGGCTGATCCGAGGAAATTTTCGAATAAAGTTTTATAAATAGTGTAGCCGAACACTTCGCGGTCATCGTGAAACGTGCATGTTGCCTGGTCCCAACCAATTATTTATTCGCCTATGCCTTACACGTGCCATTACCAAAAATACCCACGGTTGGCTCCTCTCAGGGTCCTAGCCACGTTTGTCGTGTGCACACCTATCGCGTGTGGACACATGCACGACGCGTGCACTTGTACTTGATGCGACTGTACTTGAGTCTCTTTTCAACGACCTCTTCTCCGATTCACGATTCCAATCGATTCTTGTTAACATTGCTAAGTAAGATTTATTTAACACTAGAACTACCACAGCAGTCAAAATGACTGGTTGATGATTACTTATAGCAACCTTATAAATTCACTGTGGTAAAGCTTCCAAAATTTCCTATGATTTTCCGTAGAAGGTATAAATAAAGATTTATTTCTTATGTATTCCGTATTTTTTCATGTAATTTCCAATGTGACCTCTTCCGTGCAAATAAGTACGCTTTGATTGTCGGTAGTTCTAGTGTTAAATGCGAAATGTCTGTCTGTTTCGATTAACGAACGAAAGTTAAGCAGATTTCGGTTCAGCATTTGCGTTTGTCAGCGTTGTAGAAATATTCACTCTTGCTTTATTATGTTTTCGGTAACTATATTACTGATTTAACCTTTAACTACGGACACATTCTACGATCAACGTTAGCGCTTGTTGTTCTTATCGTAAATGAATCAAGGTAGTTATCGTAACGGGTACGTTGGTTAGTAATTATGAAATACAGTGCGTAACAAAAAGATAGATCCATTTACATTTTCATATTCAACTTCGACACTGTATATTTTATCTGACTGAAACTTACCTCAATATTTAATAAAAACGCTGGGAAACATTGGTGTCAAATTTATTTTTAGTACGGTTTCTCACCACAGAAATGTTTACTATGCAATAATTAGAAGGTATACTAAAAAAAAAATATTTTACACCAATATTTCCCAGCGTTTTTATTAAATATTGAAATAAGTTTCAGTCAAATAAAATATGCAGTATCGAAGTTAAGAACGAAAATGCAAATGGATCTATCTTTTTGTTGCGCACTGTACTTTGCAATAAAGATATGCAATACATGTTGTATTTCATTACCACTTAAAAATTTATGTTATATATATTTTCATTAAATATATATTTCAATCAGAATTTGACAAACTTCATGTCCGTAGTTATGGATTAATATAAACGTGATTCGTTATTTTAAGACAACGGATTAAACGTTACCGGGTATTAGCGTGTTCGCGTAGAAAGCGAGTTGAATGAAAAAGCGAGGAAAGCGCTCACGCTATATCCAGCAGCCGATGAAAACAAAGTAACTGCGCTAAAAGTAGAAACGTATTTTACATAACTGTGCTACCGAAACGCTGCACATGTCAGTTGAAACGTATCGGATAGCGTCTATTAGCATGAACGTCCCTTTCAATTTCAAGCGGAGGACAATGCACGCGTGGAGCTCTTTAAATGGAGCAAGATTCACGATAAGTGTGTAAGCGTTAACGATGGGACTGAGACCTGCTCGATACCATCGATACGTTTGTGTTTAAAATTGATGCTCGTGCATCGCTCAATTATGTCACGTTTGATGTGCATATAATTGCAATACGTAACGGATCAAAAGCAGAACTATGTTATTGAAATAACATCCGAATTGTGAAGAGTATAACAACGTAAACTGTCTTGTGCATCTTGTTAACATCTCCCTAAGTGCTATGATAGTTACACGTGAAATGTCAACATCTTAGTAATGCCAATAACAACTTATTTCAATGTCCATTTAACCCTCTATGGGCCGAATTTTTGTTTTAAATATAAAAAAATTGATGAAACGGAAATAAATAATTATAATACTATATATGCAGCTGAAAAAAAAAATTTTCAGTTTAAACAATTTTACATTATAGAACATTATATAATTAATATGTATACTCCATCTCACAAAGAAAACAGATTATTTGTTAAAATGTCAATAAATTAGCATGTGACTTGAAAGTTACACGGGCCTATAGAGGGTTAATAGCAATAAATGGTACTCGAAAAACTGAAATATGTCGGTATTGATCGGTGTATCAGTGAATTGGCTCCAACGTTATAAGCTTAAGTTATACCTACCGCTTTTGCCGACTCCAGGCGCTCCAATCACGGCTACCTTTACCTCGCACAGCGAGCTCTTCTTCCTTCGAATTCCCCTAATTGCATTTGACGTCATACTCCGAGCATTTGTCACTGCACAAAGTGTAACAAAACAATGTATTACGCGGGAATTGCAAAATCAAAGGTGTGTGCCGCGGACGGGTGGGAAACGACAGAAAGAGAGAAAGAGGAACGGTCTTTGAGGTTTTTGTGTTTCGAGATCGTGTGCGTGTTCGGCACGAGCGCAAAAATTGGTCACGATTACATCTTTCCTTGGCCGGTTTCCATGGGCGTCGATAACGCATGCGAATTTTATATAATACACCCGTACACCGACACAGGTGAGCTGATTGTTTGCCAAGGAAAATATGCCGTCGAAAATTTGTGGACTCGCGATATTAGAATAGTTGGTTAACACCTCGAGGACCGGCTATACATTTCTTTGTCATTTTGTACTTTGACTGCTATAAATGTTCACTCTTCTCGGATCTCCACGATTTAAACTGAAAATCATGCTTCTGTAGACCGTGCAGCACCTACTCGAACATTGAAATTCAAATTTATGTTCGAACGACTTCAATGATTTCTATAAGTTTTTTGGACCTGTGTCCTCTACTATAATTGTTAATGACGCAGTCGATATTTGCTTGATGGATGGTAATCGTCATCGTTAAAACTCGAAAGAAATAAAATAGCAGACAAGTCTCAAGGCGAAATTAAAGACTTTACTGTAACAACCGATCATCTCCAGAAATTGCTTGAATGTTTGAATCGTTCCATTCACATTAAACCAAACAACAGAGTTTCTTCGGTATTAAACACAGTACAATTCCTAACGTAAAAATGGCACCAAAAAAAAAGAAAGAAAATATGGAAACCATCAGGAGCTTTCACTCCAAACCCTTTTACTGTTGCTCTGTCGTTTACCCATCACCAATTTGTATATTCCCCAAGAATCTTAAGAAGACGAGACAGCGATGGACGTTCCCGAATAATAATACCGTGCACGCGGTCCCATTTATCGGGTGTCTCGTGTCTCACTTATCGAAACGAAAACGGGACCATCTGCGATGATCAACCGTGGGCATTCGCCTCGTGTTCCCCTTCGGACGAAAGTTTAAATACACCGTACTCTTCCGTTCCCAGTCAGTCGGCGCCAGGAGAAAGAGGGCGAAGGCAGGAACGGCGGGGCGGAGGAGGAGGAGGAAAAAGCGGGAACCGAGGTGCGTGTGCGGCCCTCCCGTCGGGAGGTGGAGAAGGGAAGACGCGAGATGGGTACATTAATAGAACGGTTCGCACATGTACCGTGGAATCCGTGGAATTTACTCCGGTGTCTAACAATGTACCACCGAGGCACCGTGAACAGCGCCACGAATGAACCCGGCCTGCTTGGTTGGACGTGGGACCGTGTTTTGGTCGCGAACGATGCACCTAAACGCCTGATATACCCGAATTTATCTTGTTTAATTTGTTTGGTATCGGTAGACGGTGGATTTCATTCTGATACATAGTTAACCCTTTGCACTCGTATGTCTCAGCGTATGCGACATCAAAAATTTTACCGTTGCGCTTGTATGTCTCAGCGTATGCGACGTCATACATTTTACAAGGGATTGTAAAGTATGATTTTGTGTACATATATGCAAATATAAATGTTCATATTTTTGGATCGCTCTGCTGGGATGTATTTTATAAAAATTTGTATCTGTATAAATAAATACTTTGTGGAATTTTCATTTTTTTTAATTATACTCATGAAATGTTACAACTAAGTATGCTGATAACGTATTGGAAAAGTTTTGTTTTGATTGAATAAAAAAATAAATTCCGAGTTGGCGGTAATTCGTGGTCATATTAAATTCGAGTGCAAAGGGGGGTTAACACTTTACCGACCGCTCGTGGATCAATTTATTCCCGACCGGCTCACTTTGCAGGGGATGCATCATTAATAAATCGAACACAATGATTTTCTTCGAGTAATTAATAGTTTAATATCTCTTTACAGTATATATATACGATTTTACTGAAAATCGTCAGCTTCGTGTAAGGGAACATTACAAAACTTACAAACTGAAGCATGTAAAAAGCCAGGTAATAGGCTTCTGGTCGGTAAAGTGTTAACACTAGGTTTACATGAGTAAAATTTGCAAAAATAATTGCTATTGCTCCTAACAATTTCTGTTAATTTTTATTGATGGAGCGATACGTATATACCCGAATCTATTTCCCTCTCTGCTCTGCAATTTAAAATTCTGTTTGATGTATACTTTATTCCTTATTATATGTATATTGGACATAGATATACAAGAAATGTCCGTAAATCTAGTGTTAAAGTATCGTGTAACTCGTGGTTGTGTAGGATGTAATTTTTACAGATGTGTAATATAATCGATGAAAAAGATACACCTCGTTCTGTAGTAGCACGTAGAGTGCATGTATTTATAACAACATTATTAAAAATTAATTTTGGTGTCCGTAGAAGGTACACCGTAAGTGTGCTCGATGTTGGGAGCGTCAATGGACCACGAATTTCATTCAGATACACTACCTATCGTTCATGAATTCAATCGTCTATTCAATCTTTTTCATTTATCAGATGTGAACGTTTAAAATACGAAACTATGATAAACAATGTCGACTGATAGTACTTAAAAGTATGCAGAATAATCGAAATGAGGTTGTAAAAAGTGTTTGTACACATCCGAAAACTTGTAACCATTGCATGTACGTATACGCATATATCTGTGCATGAAACAGAAGAACAAATTTCTGCGAAAAACCTATTTCGTTATTTGCCCGTTAAACGCGTGTACACGTTATTATAAACCTACAAGTTCCATCGCGTAATTATTCTTGAAACCGCGTCAAAGTAAGCGACAGTAAGTAATTTGAAAGTGAAAAATAAACGAGGACATTGATCGATCGTCCCCCGTGTATATCCTCGAGAGTAACCGAGCCAATCAAAAACCCAGCCGTTATTTTTATTTCATCGCATACTCACTTACCACTCGCCTAGAACACACCGATGTACCGTTCCTTCAGCATTCCTCGCAGCGGCACTTTCTATCAGCTCGCACCATAGGCGACCATATCCAGGCACAGCAGCAGCAGCAACAGCCTCTCCTCTCTTGATTCTCGTTTCAAACGAAAGGGAAAAACGTGAACCTCGCCACGATACTTCCGTCCCTACTACTATCCGGCCAGCGAGTTCCCTTTTCGAAGACAATGCCGCGAAGAAGGGAGTCGGTCGAGTTGCGATTAATCGCGCGAAACAGGGCGGAAGGGATCGATATTGGAAATCCACGCGTTCTTGTAAACCGTAGGGGAGAGAACAGGTTGACAGGGTCCGATCGATCGATCCCGGTTTATTGGCCTCTTTTACTTCTTCTTCTTCTTCTTCTTCCTTCTCCTTCGTGTCACGTGCTTCTTGACAATTTCGCGTTGCGTGATCCGACGCGGTTCTTGGTCTCCGCGCGACTGTCTCTCCCCATTCTCTTTTGGCGGCTCGTGAGCCGGGCCTCCTTTATTGCTCTTAGGCCACGTACACCGCGATATCCACTTCCGGCTGTGCGGAGCGCGCGCCAGCGGGAGAAGGTCGCGCGTTTCGAAAACCCGCGTGAACCGTTTCTCGCGGATTATTAAGTATAACGTTTGCAACATCCTCGGATCCGATGGAAATCGGGACAAATATTGACTCGGAGAACGTGCCACGGTCGATCCCATAAAACGTGCCAGCCAATGTTTCATGAAATATGTGTATATGCGGTTTCGCGAGCTTCCGGATGCGTCACGTGTACGCTGGCGGAAATCTGTTTGTAAATCGACGAGTTCGCGGAACCGAACGAGCCGAACCGGTTGTTATTTCGAGCTTATACGGTGCTGGTTCCAGTCTCCCCGAGAAAAATAAGCACAACGAGGGTATAAACGAGAAGCCAAATTTATTCCGATTGATGGTGGATATAAAACGGTACTTCGAGCTCTTCGGCGTGCTTCGCGATGATATTGCCACGGTGAGATCACGAATGTTCGATACGGCAGAGCTCTAGGTTTGCCGACGGTTTCCGTGGTTTGTTACGATAGGTACGGCGTGTTTAGGTAGGGAGGAGCCACCCGTCGGCGGAACTTGAGTGCTCTTCCTTTCCGACCTCGTTGTTTGTCCTTCTCGACGCTTCCGGACATCCGCCGAAGATCCAATTCACTGCTCGTGTCAGGGCCGGTTTCAGTCGATCTGAAGCGTCGTAGCAATTTTGTTCGTCGTTAAATTATCGTTACTGTTTTTGTAAAAACGATGAAAAGAATGGTACATAGAAATTTATTTGTTTTATACGTTATCGTTTAAGAATTCAGAACATTGTAGTATTCTTTTTTTGTGTTACTTTTTGAATAAATTAACACGTACTCTTCAAGATCGGTTCCGTGTAGTATTCTCTGTAATCTAACAACGATTCGTTTGAAGCTTCGCGATACAATAGATTTTCCCGTTGAGGCTTCTCGTCGAGCTCGAGCTTTCTTACTGGCCGTACTCCGTGCTGAGAAGTTTCGTCGTCGGCTTCCCCTCCTTTGTCGGTGTAATAAACGTCGTTGCAAGAGTAACCTGTTATCGTTTCGTCACTGGTAAATCTTTTTCTGTGGACTTTACATGTGCTTTCGTACTTTCGTTCGTTCCCCTGGTTAACACAGAAAGCCTCTTTTTTCATTTTTAAGTTCCGAAAAATAGCGAAAGTTTGAAAAACAGAAGGGAAGAATACAAATTTCTTAGCTATTTCTTTGCACAGTTTAACTTTGAAATTACAATGAATGTACGAATATTATTAACCCTTTGCACTCGAGAGATGATTGTTAGTCGTTTAACCGTTTGAGTGCGGCGAAGCGCTATCGCGCTTCTCTTATGTTTTGCCAAAAGTGCGGATCGCGCTGCTGTTTGTACTATAATGAAAGCGGTTGTGTTCATATTAATTTCAGTTTGTATTAACCCTTTGCACTCGTATGTCTCAGCGTATGCGACATCACAAGTTTTACCGTGGAATTTTCATTTTTTTTTAATTATACTCATGAAATGTTACAGCTAAGTATGCTAATAACGTATTGGAAAAGTTTTGTTTTGATTGAATACAAAAATAAATTCCGTGTTGGCGGTAATTCATGGTCATATTAAATTCGAGTGCAAAGGGTTAATATCATTCAATTATGATCCTTGATAATATAAAAATTAAAAATTATTTTCATTTTTTTAAGATAAGTGTTACATTGATAATTACAAAACGTACCATGTGAAATTCTACTTTAACTGAAAATGACTATAATATGAAGAGATAAATCTAAAAATTTTTATTTGCTAAAGATTACTTTTTATATAACACTTAGAATTAATTATTGCTGTTTTTATTATTTTCAAAAAAAATAACTACGCATTTCATCCCGCACTTTTAGCGTATATACAAGAAAATTTCTTAGCACCCAAACGGTTAATGATATTAACTTCAAAAATTTTCAAATTCGAAATTTTTACTAAGATTCCCCTATATTAAACGTCATTTTGTTCAGTTAAGCGATATACTAAAATTTACATGTATGACTATTTAACCTCTGAGTCTGACTAATAAACAAACTAACTAAAGTCTGAAAATTTGCGAAGCTATCATTTGGTGACCGACAGTCACTTCTCGAGCGCAAAGGGTTAAAATAATTGTTACGAGAGTGACAAGAATAACGGTCGATCACCTTTTCCGGAATTTCGTTATTGTCGTTCAGGTCCTCTTTCCGGAAGTCCACTTTGCGGCTGTTGTTCCAGTTCTGGCGATTGTAACTACTATAAGTGGTCGCCAACAAATCTTCGTTATGATCTTCTGCGTTTTTATGCGGTTTGGTTATCATCATGCTTCCGGACGATCTTAAATGGTATTTTAGGCAATCATGATATCCTTGTTTAACACTCGTGATTTGTACGGTGTTTCATTTACTTTAGCACATTCTTTATGTCGACGGGGGACATCGATACAGTTACTCTGTTGGTCAGGTCTTCCGACGACATGAAACATTCGCCGACGCCGCAACATTCTCCGCCGCAGTGATATTGGCTTGGCCGACGTAAAGAGCTAACAGAGTATCTTGAAGTGTTAACATCCTGCATCGAGTTCAATTCAACTTCCTTCACGTACGTTTCCATGCCCTGGATTGACAGGAAAATTTAACAGAAAATTAGGTGGTCAAATATTCAGGCATTATAGGTACCATTTTATACTCGATAAATTGGCAATGATTAACCCTTTCGTTCCGACGGGCGTATATATACGCTCTGGAAAAATGGGCGCTCAGGTACGAAGAGCGTATATATACAGGGTGTTAATCTACCTATGGACTTAAATGAAATGGGGGGTTCTAGACGATGAAATAAGACGAAAGTCAAGAGTGACGAAATTTCGTTAAACGCTTCGTTAATTAATTATTAGCAGTTAAAGATTGGTCAAATTAGCCGATTCGGCTGCAGCGCCGTCCGTTGGGCTCGTCACTTTTGGGCAGTGTACTATCTGCTTTAAGAGATCATTGACCCTCTTTACTCGAAAATCCCAATGGGCGAGTTTTGACATGCCCTTGGGATTTTGCGAATAAGCAGGTTTAATGTCATTCAACATTTTGGAAAGTGACTGAAGTTTTGATTTTGAATTACCCGTGACAAACAAGTTTTCCTGCGCCCCACGAGGTAAGCGTTATAATACATGTTGATACGGTCCTGGGTTCGCCTGTGCGCGGCGAGCCCAACGGACGGCGCTGCAGCGGATTGGCTAATTTGGGCAATCTTTAACTGCTAATAATTAATTAACGAAGCGTTTAACGAAATTTCGTCACTCTTGATTTTCGTCTTATTTCATCGTCTAGAACCCCCCATTTCATTTAAGTCCATAGGTAGATTAACACCCTGTATACGTTCATACCATATATACTTTTGAGTGAATCGAGGTACTATTGTTCACAATGTGATGTTGGGTTATGTGTGGTTCCATGCTTTGAACTTTATCATACCAAAATTGATTATTAATATTATGTTCGGCTTTAAATATTTTAGTAATTTCGTTGTATTAAATTATATGAACACTATAATATAATATTCAAAAAAATAAATTATGATTATAAATTTTTATATTTTAGAAAGTAAAATATTATTACTAAATATGATAAATATTATTATAACATTTAGAGAACAAGAAGCGACTTATAATTACTTCGTAGCATTCCGTAGCGAAAGGGTTAATAACATGCAATTTAGACAAAGGAAAGGTTAAGTAAAGTTTAAAGCAAAATGAGTCTTTTTTTGAGAATTTGGATATTTCATAGAACAGTTCTGAAGCGTTGATCTGTAATAAACGCTTTCAGAAATTAATTAATATCTATAGAAATACACATGATCTTCGATAAGAATTTTTCTTGACGTTCTGTTTACTGCAAAATTAATATACGAAATTAATTAATTGAAGATTTAATAAATCGAAGATTCGGGTAACCTAGATAACTGACAATCTACCGCCTATAGAAACGGTAGATGTGTCATTCGTTTTTTAATTACCGAGTCTGTTATGTGGTTTTCATAATCTCTAGTAGGCCCTTCTTGGTCCGAGCTCGAAACTTCCGCTTTCGACGACAATTTATCGGTAGTAGTACCACATTCCTTATATTCCACTTTCACGTAAGGGTCTTGGACAATCACCACGTCGTCCTTGTCGAATTTCGAGTCGAGCATCGCCATTTGTTGTGGACTGCCGCTATAATTATATAAGAAGAGAGAATTTAGGCTAGGAGAAATTACATTACATTACATTATGTTGTTAGGTCGAACGTATTCATACCTGATTAAAAACATGTTAGATCGTTTTCCATCAGATAATTTCGGTGCCAAATATTTATGGAAACTATCGAATTTTCCAATGGGATAGTAAATCGATTTGCCTAGGTCCACGGAGGATTTACCTGAAATGTCTTTAATGGTGCTATTCCGAAAATGATGACGAGAGTGCCGATGTTCTTTATTCGACTTGTTGGTTTTCTTTTTTTCCTTGATTCTATAAAACGTTTTTCAAACTATTGTATTTTACAATTCTATTATTACAAAATTATTAAAAATATCAAATTTTAGTACATATGTTAACCTTGGTACTAAATTTATTGTCAGAAATATGAAATCTTTGTTAGTAAATGTTCGAAGTGCTGTTATCAACATTTTCATCAACTGACCCAAGTATATCGTCACAATCGGAGATGATTTTCGGCTTCCTGTTGTAACTTGTTCTCGCACAAATCCCGAAATCACCGCCGTCGTTGCGAATCTCTTTCCCAATACGTTTTGATGTCGTGAAGGATGGATCGCATCGAGCCTGCTGATACTTGGACTTAATCTTCTCGTACATGTACTCGCTTTCGCGCGCACTCAACGCGAACTTCAAACCGTTCGCCGTGATATCGATCAACGTGTAACAAATTCTGCGCGCATCTGCAAAAAGATGTTTCGTTAACATATCCCTGAAATTCACAGTCACTTAGACTTTGAAATTTAAAGCATCTGTGACGCAATAATGCGTAGAAAATACAATACAAAGAGACTATCTAAAAAAGATCTATGATTCGCAATTTAGCACGGTCGGTGCATAGGTGTACTTCCAAACAAGAAGACACACGACAGTACTGATTCATCACTTTAACACTAGATTTACGGACATTTCTTGTATATCTATTTCTGATATCCATATATTAAGGAATAGGTATACATAAAAAAGAATTTGAAATTGCAGAACTGAAAAGGAAATAGATTTGGGTATATTTGTATCACTCCATCAATAAAACTCAGCAAAAATTGCTAGGAATAATAATAATTATTTTTGAAGATTTTACTCATGAAGTCCAAAACTCGTCAAATTGATGGGTCCTGTAAACTTAGTGTTAATTACAATACCAACAAAATATTAGAATAACATTAACCCTAAAGCAACAGGAACTGTATAAACTTTTCCTAATTACAATACCAACAAAATATTAGAATAACATTAACCCTAAAGCAACAGGAACTGTATAAACTTTTCCTTTTTCTCCCATTTCACTTTTAACCAGGTTTTTCCTCGATTTTTACTCACATGGACGCGATTCTGGGACATAGTAGAGCACCACACCGGACAACATCAGCGTTATCAGAAACCATCGTTTCAGGTAACCGATCCAACCAAACACGGAATACGTCTCCTCCAGATAACCTGGCGAGCGAACGGGGAAGTGACTTCCACTGATCATACGAACCCAACACACTTTCACTTACTATCGTTGTTCCATGATTTTGTCGCAGCGCACTGTATCACGAGCGCGTAGAGAATCGCCAGAAGTTTCATGATCTCCGAAGAGAGCACGAGACCCCGTTCGCCGTACGTTGGCTGCTGCTCGAATCTCGATGTTACGTAGAAATCGCCATAATGTTTTTTGAAGACCGAAGAAGAAACGGAAGGCGGCAGCGAGCCTCTCCGATGCGACGTTCGCCTCAAGGCGAACGATGAGGAAACGAGTTTCACTTCGATCCGTCTCTTTCACGTGAATAGTGATGAGTAGACCGTGGATGTTTATTGGTACAAGAGAATTCAAAGTACACGTGAGATCCGATAGTGTACAAGATATCTGGATAAAAATCTGTCAAACAACCAAATATCAACAAAAAGCGTATTTAAGCCAGATTGAACGAAAATAAATAAATTTCCATTTTTTGATATTCATTCGTATTTGAATGTATTTAGTTAACTCGGATAAAAACAATTTCCTTGGCTACTAATAAGTATATATAATGAAAGCAATAAAATTTCATATCAATTGTATACTGTCTGTTGTATATTAATTTCAGTTAAAATAATTAGAAATTTATTTAAAACATATTTGGTACTAAATCTATTATTTAGTCAATTTCAAATCTTGCCATTTTCTGAAATAGCAACAATTATCCAGGATGTGTTAACTAAGACAATTTATAAGATTTGTATCTTAGACTTTTATTATGCTCTGAGTACTTTACAATATAATACAAAGGAAATCTAGCGAGCGCGCCGACCGTCTTCTACAGCTCAACAGAAGCGCGAAGAAAGGGTTGCGCGTCGACACGAACGCGGAAAAGTATTTGGTACGAGTTAGCGACAGGAAATAGTGCAGGGTGCGCAAGCAAAGGACTCGCACTACACGCTAGACTGGTGCGTCTCTAATACAACACTGATCCATGACTTCGTTATAGAAGTTGGATTCGTGAATAGTGTAACAAGTTTCTCGGGAAACGATGCGATTATCTGTTTCTACATTACATTTTAACTGTGTTTGCTATTTCACAACTAGGCTGTATGCAAAAATAAAATAAACTCTTGAACGTGTTAGGCCTACGCGAAAGCTTTCGTTTTCCGTGTAAAACGATCGTGTTTATCATTTTTGCGTTTCAATTTTCACTGATTAATTGTGTAAAAGGTGACGAAAAACAGTCGAGAGAAAGTGTTACATAATTATAAACACAATGAAAATTAGATATCCGTCCTCAGTGAAGGAATAATGAAGCTTTCGCGTAAACCCAACACTGTACGATTGTCAATTTGCATGTATCTATCGAAGTAACGCAACTGAACGTCGCTTTCGGTTTTCTATCGCTCGAAAATAAGCATGTTTCCCAAGAAGTGCGTGTTCGTTAATTATTATCTAAAATAAACAATCTACACTGCTTCATAATACTAGCCGTCTCGCGGTACAGTTGATCTAACAAGTGAAGATGACAACACGTCGATCACGTTCTGTCACGGTGGACGAAGTGAATTCGAACGCAATACTCTACAACTAGAATAATAATAACATGTAATACGATAGAATAAAATAAAATACAATACATGGTAACGTAACGAAACAACGAAATACATACGTACGCACGTAACATCCGAAGCGTGTGAAATTCAATGTTTCTTATCAGACGCAGAGATCCTCCAATAATACTTTCTTTTTCTTTTCGTAATTGAATAAATAACCCGAGAAGCATGATTAGCTTGTCGATTACTCGTGGACTCGAGCGATCAATCTGATCCACGAGCAGATAAACACCGAATTCACGCCTCGAAAGTTTAGTGTACAGCCCGGTTACGTTCAACTACACGGATGGACGACTTTATACACAAAGTGAGAACGATTTAATGATACGAGGACAACGTGGTGGCGTATATCACTGGGCCAACGAGATCTTGACGTCTCTTCCAACAGAAATTATAATAATTGTATATGTACATCTTGCGTTCCTCTTTAAACTGCCCTCGAAAATGAGAAGGGGAACGCATTCGCAAACTAGATGAGCAAACTTCGAAACGAGATGGAGAGCACTGCGAGTTTCTCGCGAACACATTGTATAAGGAAGACGTCAAAGATCGAGAAGCTTGGGGAAGCTCGATGACTCGCAAAAAGGAATAATCGTATCGTGTCACACGGGAATGGAACCTTATCCTGTTTACGCGAAGGACCTCTTGAGCTTGTCGATGGCGTTCGTGAGATGGGTCATTTCTGTGTTCAGCTGGGAAACCAGATTTTCCAGCCTGTCCACACTGTCGAGCACCTCGACGCGTTGGGTGTGCGGATTGTACCTAACCTCGAAGGGTCGGCTCATGGTGGACACCTGAAATGAAAAAGACAAGAATAATCATACAAATTTTAATAAACGCAGCTTGAATTACTGTAAGCCTAGCAATGCTAGGAACGAAGCGAAGGAGGCTTTCTGTTCGTTATATTAATTAACGCTTTTATGAACTCTTGTTAAAATCATGATTTGCTGTAAACTTTTATAATCCCATGCCTTATATTTGCAACTCGTTATATTTGTTTACTTCTAAGTGTATTACAGTTTCAATTTATGAGATTCAGTATCTCTAAATGCAAGTAATGTGCGTGCAATCGAAACGATCGCGTAAAAGCGCAATAGCACACGACACACCAGGCGTTGAAGTCTCCAGCATCGAGCGGCACTTACCCAGCGACGGAACTTCTCTTTGGCGTCCTCGAAGCTCTCCGCGACGTAGTAGATCGGTTGATATTCTTGATCTTGATATTTCTGAAGGGCAGTGGTGTGTGGCTCGAATGGTCGGTGTTCGCACTTGTCGCTCAAAGAGTGCAGAAGCTCTCCATAGGCGGACAGAAGACCGGCACCGTAAGCCTTCACCTCCGTACCCTCCTTGCAGAGACCGAACTCGACGGTGAACCAGTAAATGGTCGACAGTTTCTCAATTTCTTTGTCGGAAGCACCGAGCGAAGCGAGACCGATTTCCTGAGAGAATTGAGCGAAGCTCGGATCGGCTAGCAATGGCATGTGTCCCAAGAGCTCGTGGATGCAATCTCTGTGAATTAAAAGATCGTAAATTGAAGGAGTTTCATTGATTAAACGACTTATCACTCTTCATTTTCTTATTAATATTAAAGGATGGTAATTCTACTAGAAATTAATGCGAGAATGTGGGCGTAGGAAGGGGGTAAACGTTTTCGTAAAGCTAAATAGAGAACATTGTGTCGCGAAACTTTCATCTTTGAACTAATAATAGCGTATAAATTCATTAGCCAGAATTTTACGTGGAAATAATGTCTGTAGTTGTCACGCGATCTCCATAATTCAAAAAATTTCAAAAATAATTAGAAAAGTACAAGAAAATATGTATCTTCCGAAGATTCAGTAAACAATATTAAGACTAATGTGATAGTTATAATTCAATTTCTTTTTTAAGACCATGGTTGGGAAGTTCGAATTGCAATGATTAATTTTCCTAAACAGAACACCCTGCCGGTGTTCCGGTATCGAAAATCTGACGAATCCGGAAGCTGCTGGGGTAGAGAAACGAGCACGCAGCCGTGAAACTGAGTTATGAACGTCATCGTGTCGTTAAAAGCCAATTAGAGCTCCATTACGAGCTTAGAGAGCCACGGTAATTCTATTATTATCGTTCTCTGTGTAATGGGAGCTTGCCCTCATCATAACGCAGTATCGATTTCCTCTATGCACCTACCGTCGTACGAAAAAGTTCATTGGATAGGAATTTAAAAAAACCCATTAAAAGAGAAAAATTTAAGAAAAGTCACATTCGACAAATCGAACTGGCGAAAAGACATTGCGTATAAAAATCATTAACAGTAGAGATGATAAAAATGACCAATGATGAGAATATTATAATTACATCGTTATTATTAACACTTACGGTTCAGGAGTGTGATAGGGGCTGTTGATATGACGGACGTATTGGGTGCTCTGGAACACTCTGAAAGCAAGGCTGGACAAAAAGTCCCTAGCCGTGAGCAATCCAGCAGCAGGTCTCAAAGTGAATCCCGTGTTCTTCTTCAAAAATTCACTAACTTCTTGCAGCTGAGGTATACGATGAGGTTCAAAGATCTTCTCTTCTTGAAGCTTCTTAAAGACTCTCTGATACTCCACGCAAGCGTGTTTCGGGATCAGATCCACGACCGTGTTAAACACACGGGACCAGGTCTCGTTCTCAGTTTCGGTGTATGGGATGCTAGGTATGGCGTCACCGTACTTGTACGCGAAAGCAATCTCGGCGATGACCTTCCTACGAGCACGGTATTCCTTGTCAGCGAAGCCAGGGTGGTTCATGTCCAGGTCTGGCTCGTATTTGGTCATCAGGTGGTTGCAGTTGTCTAAGTCAGAGGCATGTCTAGGGAACCAGGGATCTTTGATGCTGACAGAGTTGTCCGCGAGCAAGGTAACTCCGTCCAAAGCGGAGCTATGACGAAGATTTCTGATCAGCTGTAGCAAACTTTGCCTGGTCATGTCGACCTTCACCAGCACCTCGAACTGGAGTCCCTCTTTCTTCGAAAGGCGGGATTCCACATGAGTCACGGTCCCCTTGAAATTCTCGATTGTCTTCAGGATTCTGGCCAGGGAACTGATTCCTTCCCTCAGGCGAAGGACAAGAGCCGCTTTTTGCACGGTGTACTCGCTTTCCGGACACTCTTGTATAGTCTTAGCGAGCACCACTTCCTCTTCCGTTAGTCCTGCATCTGAAAGGAATCGCGAAATTGCAATGAGATTTTTCGGCGTATCGCGAAAGCGATTAGGGAGAGAAATAATGTCTATGGATGTTATGCAGTTATAATATTCGAAATATATGTATCAGATAGGAAGAATAATTCACCCAGTAAAAATAAAAATATTTTTGCTGATATGCCTAGATATTTATAAATGAATAGTAATATCTTATCTCATATAGCTGAAGATTAAATCCTTGTAGTGTTGGTTAATATCATAAAAAGTAATAAGTTACACGATCTCATACTTTTTATTTGGTAGGTTAGATACCTGTGTATGTGTCTATGAGGAAATAAGTTTTTGCATAGGTTCCACTTAGTCATAAAATGCCTATAAAAAGGCTGCATTTGCATACTTTCAATCATCAGACTCGAGATCGATTGTTCTTTCTTTCTTTCGAGTTCTCGCGCAGCACTTCGAGGCGCTAAGTGATTTCTGTGGACGGTAATAATCGAGCAATTCAAAGTCCATTTCCGCGAAATGTCTACTCCCGAAGGACTTTTATATAGGTGCAGCAGGGGGAGGAAATAGGGACAGAATAAAGCACCTCTTATTGTCGCCCACGAACGTGCCTGGGTCCGTGGCGAGCAAAGATGGAGGCGGTAAAAAGGGAATAACTGTGTTATACATTTATCGTGGACGCACGAAGGCGTTTCAACGAGGGGGTGAGAGGGAGTAGTGGCTAATACGATTCTAAATGCACAAAGCGGATTCGAAAAAGTGACGTGGGAGAAATGGCTGAGGAAAGGTGGAAAAAGAGGTCATCCCCGTAATTCAGCCAAGTGTCAGGAGAGCGCTCGGTTCAATTCTCTTTGGTTAGATATATACCATCTAAACTAGGGGCTGTTTCACCCTCCATTTACCCTATCCTCTCTGTGCACCCTACTGATGGCCTGCATCTTCAAGAATTTTCACTGATTCTCAGCTTAACCACAAAGAATATAGTATATAATAGTATTACCCATAGAAGTGTACAGATTTATTTCGTTATACATATAATTTTTACTAGAAATAATCGAAGTCTCTATTAAAGCGACTGATTTTGAATATAAAGCACTACTAACAGTTATTTAAATAAATGTGATTTTACCTTGTTTCGACTTTAAAGTTGATATAATTTATGGGAATGATTATAAATCAATGGATTTTAAGGATTGTAACACACACTTACCATCATCGTAATCTTCATCCGGTTTGCCAATGTCGCTATCCGATGAGACTTCCGCCTTAGCTTCTGCAAGTCAAAGACAATCGCATGCTCATGCCAAATGCTACACATCTAATAACACTTCAAGCCTGTACATTTTCTGAACATGAAAGTACGACGATAAATATCGCCAATATCATTGATCCAGAAAACGTGGCGAAAAGTTAGGGGATAAATACAAACCTCCATTCTTGGCAGCGCAAGCCAACGTTTCCACCTGTTCATCGTCACTCGACGAAGCATAACGTTCCGTGTCTTGAGCGCAAACAGTTTGATCATCTGACGTGTCTAATTGCAAATAAAACGATCATGCAACACCGATAGCATCGTGAAATAGATTTAAATTTATAATTATAATTAACAACTATTAACAACTTCGATCATGCATCACAAACAACATCAAACATGGAATGTAGAAGACTTATAAAAAATGATAGAACACATCTCGCTCGCAAAAAAATCATTAGAATATTATATAGGATATTTAAAAATATAATATGTTTAATTAAGTTGTATAAAATATGAAACTTACCATTCGCTCGTTGACGGGCTTCTTCCAGAACGCTTTGTTTGGTTTGCTTCACGACCAATGTCTCAAAACGAGCGTCGTCCACGAGAGATCGTCGTCTCGCCGGATATCCATTCTAAACAGACCAAACGATATTCCAATATTTAATTAACAACGTTTCACCGTGTCGACACGCGTTACAGAACAGGTGTAACGATTACACGTTAAACCGTCTTCGACGATCGAGCAACTTTAAACGACGGATATCCCGTTTTCACTGTCGAGTGAGCACTTCTTTGCAGCGGATCAAAGTTTACCTAACTCTTAGAGACTGGACAACGAGGAGCGAGCCTGTGACCGGGTTAACGATTCGAAGCTACGGAAATGAATGCTCGTCACTGGTATCCGGTTGCCGTTGAAGGATCGGAAATTAGTGGACTCTGACAGAAGGGGGCACAAAGCGTTTCACACCCTCAAAGGCGATCGCGTCTCGTCGAACTCTTGTGGTGCGATTCTTTGAATGTCCATAGACAATAGAAGGAAGAATAGTTACTTGAAACAGGTACAATCGATAGATTACAGAGATTGAACTTACAAAATTGAAAAGCTAAAATTTAACCTCTTAAGTAAAGTTACGACTTTAACCCTTCGTGCTCGGAGACAATTCTCGTATACTAAATAAATCATTCATTATTTTATGAAGTTTATGGATTTTATAAATAAACAATTCAATTAACAATATGATCTGCTAGGAAACTGTAGACAAATTAATTTCTTTAAAACGAAGAGATCCCTTATGTTCCTATTAATCTCAAAAGTTTAATTTTTCCAAAACTGTTTATTACCCTAAGGTACTTAGTTTTTCTAAACCAAGGAAGGAGCTAGATAGTATCAAAGAACGAGTGCGTCACAAGGACCTGTTTTAAATAGAACATGCATTCAGGAAATAAAGATCAAAATTATGACGATATCTAAGTATCTCTGTAAACGACCATAACAGTTTAAAACGGACGCTATAGTTCTGTTAAGAACTAGTTGATGGAACATCGACAATTAGAGACTCGTTAGAAATTCTTGGACGTTGCACCTCCACGCAACAGTGGTGTCATTCAAATTCTGAACGACCGCTTTTCATGAATGGCGCACGCAAGGTGGCACCCAGTTCCATTTTCCAAGCGTGCGAGACGGTTGGCACGGTTTACTGAAAACGTGCAGCAATCCCTTAACAACGCGTGTACGTGCGAAGTGGGCCAAGTACTTCGTCGATGGAACGGATAGATCACCGATAACTCTGTCGCATGATTGCGTCACTTAACGATCGGTCGGTCTAAACAAAAAAATTGTCCATTCCAAGCAGCCGAAGCACATGTGCTCGACTTTAAATCAATTCAATCCTTTAGCGCTGAGCCTTATGCTTAATTAATTGTCACCTGGTTAATTACTCCGATTGAGTCATGTCGATTACACCTGCGTTCGACGAGATTGGTATGAGAAACTTCTTTGTTTCATAAGTCAGGAATACCTTGTACCGTAAGTTTCACAAAGAAAGAATAATTAGCGA
Organism: Tetrapedia diversipes; assembly: GCA_033822845.1. NCBI lineage: Eukaryota > Metazoa > Arthropoda > Insecta > Hymenoptera > Apidae > Tetrapedia > Tetrapedia diversipes. The sequence continues at coordinate 655,382 of JAOPTO010002210.1, read as the reverse complement.
GTGTTTATGCATGCATATGGGTGCTTAGCTGAAAGGGTTGAGGGAAGGGCCAACAATCCTGGAAGACCGACGCTGCAGTGTGTATACAGCGGCCACATTCGTTTAATTAAATTCAGCTGTATTAAATTTCCCATTATTTTGCAGTCCTTTTACGAGAACAATGGAAAGCAGAACCTAATCGTAAAATGTTCTATTAGAAAACGTGTGTGCACATATATGTGAATAAAAAGTTCGATACTTAAATGTGCCATAAAGATGTGCATTCTCATAGAAATTTACCGTTTAATGTGAAAATAGCGGTGAATTAATCGGATGACACAAAACAATGAAAAATTGTAAAACGAGTAAAACATATCGAATTCCGTCCCGAGAACGATGCAGATGACAGACATTCTCTCTCTAATTTTAATCGCAGAAATGTTGGCTGAATGAGAACATATTTCAGCGGCATTACGTCCCGAGGTATTGACTGATTCAAACGAGACGGGCATTTGATTGAGATATTCTCATGCGACTGGTGCTTCTTTTTGCCGACAAAGCAGCATAATGATGCGTGACAAATGCACTCAAGGTCGATCATTATTTCGCCATTAAAATCGTAGCCGCGTAGCGCGTAATTAGCTACTTTGCCGCAGACTTCGCCGCGCAACGCCTGTTATGCATATTATTATTGTTACGCAGCTATCGGTTAAACAACGAATCGGGCACCTCGACGTGGCCGACCACCGTGCAAATTCTAAGTTACGCGTTCGATTGAAATGCCGCGGTTTCCAGAGCGATAATCACTCATAAATTAGAATTCCGACGAATAATAAAGTTCAACGATAAGCAGCTCGGTGATCGATAACGAATGAACGAACATCGAGTGAAAATTCATGCAAATGCGTCGGAATACAGATCGAACGAAAGGAAGGGAAAAAAAGTTAAAAACTGAGAAAAAACGCGAGAAAAAATAATTGCGGCCCGATAACAGCAGCAGATTGTTACGCGATCAGTATGCATAATGGATCTGGTGCATTAGTGTGATTTTTCTTGACTCGAGGTAGGGTTGGACTCGGTGGTTAGGGCAATACAAGACATTTCAATAGGATGATTAGCATAGTGGATCAACGAGCATATTCCGATTCGATATATGTACACACAAATGCGTACGTGTGAACGTCTGCACAACAAATTACCATGCACTGGATTTCAAATATTTTAAATTGAAACATAAAAATTTTGAACATTTGTGTGAGATTCTGGAAAGTGATGATGTTTCTTATATCCATTTACAGGAATATATAAATGAAATAAAGCGAAGTGTAATCATTGACATTTTCCGAAATCTTCTCTACGACGTATGTAAATAATTCATCGCTACTGCCTGCATTTCCTAACAGTAACGCGAACTTTATTCTTTTATCCTTTATTCTAAGCTTTTGTAATGTGTTCAAAGAACAATAGATCAGGTGTGTATATCCGAGTATCGCGATTGATCGTTCCGGAGTCGATAAGCGATCGCAAAGGCGTAATCGCGCGCGAACCGAGCCTCCGAAGACGAATAACGGAGTTCAAAGTAGCGTTCAGGACCTCCCCGCACTTCTCCCCGTTCGCTGTCACACTTATGTACAATCACTTCGTTCTCATATTTATAACATATTCGTAATTATCATGCAGTAGCCGAGGTCGGTCGATTTTGCAACGTGATACGATTACACGATCTCCGGTCGCCCAACTTGGCCGCCTCATGTCGAGGGTGTTCTCGCTGCTAATTATAGGATTTTGTAACAAACGACATGCATCGATCGAGATACCGACTTATGCGCGTAACCGATCTACTTATCGCAGCGAGAGTAATCGAGCCGAGCGATTCAAATCGTGCGAACGGAAGGGAATCCACGTGATTCGTACAATTTAACCGACCGTAATGCAACTGCTTTCGTTTGCTAATCGGAAAGATTAACGATAAACAGTCAGTAGCAGTTGATGGAAGCTGAGACGCTATATGTCAGGTATTGCGAGTGCCAGGTGTGAGGAACGCAACCAAGGTCGGGCAATTTTTCACCCCTCGTTACAGCGACGCGAACGGAGACCCGATAAGGATCGAACGAGCACGCGAGTAGCGGATTCTGAATCCGATCTAAGTATCTAGATCCGGCGTGTTCGCGAGTTCCGTTCGAGTGAGTCAGAGTTATCGTCGCCGTGTGGTTTGCCATTGTCGTTAACAGTGCATACGTAAGTTATGCTGCTTACGTGTACGACGTCTCATTGTGTCCGCCAACGGATCGTGTGTACGCGATTTCTCGCGGTTGAGCGGGGAATTACCGTTTCTCGTTGTGTTTCCAAACCGACGATTTTCGACGAAAGTGCATGATACAATGATTTCCAAAATTTCGTCAGTAAACCAGGCCCGTGTTCGACCGATTAAGCGTCCTCGTTATCGATACCGGGTTAGCGTGAACGTGTCCTGGGCCCATAGAATTCATGATATGCGGAGAAAGTAACGGATCGATGGTCACGAGACCAACGCGTCTTTGCTTCGTCGTCGGTGAAATGCATAACTGAGAAATTTCTCGTCGTCGTGTGAACCTCGGTTTTTCGTCAAATGTGCGTCGCGCCTTTCTATAGTAATAATTACAGGGAATCATGGGTTGGTACCGATAAAGCCAAATCCACAATTCCACGGTTTGGTGAATTGATTATGTTTATTAATTCGCTCCTTTGATATTTCTTTGATATCTTAATATCTTAATCCACAATTACAGTTACTTCGCCTAGCATTGAACATTTTAAAATTTAACATCAGACTGTGCGTGGAACAGGCTTAGCTCTTCACCTTAAAACTTGTTTATTTAATCATAATTGCAATTAAACTCAGATATGAATTGTGGATTAAATGCGTAAAATCATAAATCATATCGTACTTGATTATAAGACAAAGCGCGAAGGTATTGACGGACGAAAGTTTAAAAATTCAAGCGTTAAAGGACAAACATTCAAAATTAACGCAGAACAGTGCGTGCAACTAATAAATTTCAGCCGATGAGAGACGCTACGTTGCGTTGATAAGACACGCCATGAATGAAAAAGTTTCCCGCAGACCTTGTCAGGGTACCAATTAAATCGTATTACCGTGCGATTTGAAAAAAAAAAATGAAGAAAAAATAGGAAAATGCGCGCTCGAGAAAATGCACAGGGACGCGTCCTTGCGATTCTAATTCTTGGAGGACCTGTTTGGAGGCGGAGCTCCCGCGACAGTTATGTATGAATGGAAAAAAGGATCACGGCCTCGAGAGGAGGATTCGATTGAAAGTCGTTATTGCGCGACTCTGTTCTAAGGTGTGCGCCATTACCACACCAGGACATGCGATTTTCTGACGAGTTTTAATTTCAAATTGAAAGTTAGACGTTCGTTAAAGAACCAGAAACAACGAACTGCCCTCGTATTAATTTTAAATAGAAACGCAGTCGGTTTCAGATAGATCGCATTCAGTTTATAAATATGAGAATTGTCGAGTTTAATAATTTATTTGAATTAAAATAACAGTAAAAAAACTTAAAGAGCAAGAGTATAGTAAGTAGTATGATAAAATCAATTACAGTAAATTTAGTTAAATGTATTATCAATTTAAAGGAGTATTTAATAGTAAATGGATCTAACTGTTCAATTTGAAATTAATTTTTTCACGTATAAATTGCTCGTTGGATAATTTATACCAGGAAGGCAGTGAAGCTGTAATTACAGGCTGTGCGACATAATTTATTGCGTTACTAATCGATCTCTTAAGGACGATCGCGAAGCTTGCTCGAGTATCATTTGTCGAACGCGTAAAACTTTTTGTGAAAAACGTGAATATCGAAAGAAAGAGTGTGTTCGTTCTATCTGAAATCGACGGAAAAGTGAAAGATCGAAGCTCGCTAGTTGAAGGCTCGTCGATTTCTGACTTTACCGGTCGTTTTCACCTGTTTCGTCTCCTTCGACGGTTTCCCTTCCCCGTCGTGTGATTCCTGTGTTCGATCTAAAACTTCCATCGATCCTGACGATAAGTTAGGGTAAACGTACGTCCTAGTTTTGTGTAGAAACTTTTGATTTTTCAGTGAAGATAAAGAACAAAGTAATGCCCTATACAACGAAGGCTGAACGACAAGGTCATTAATATTACGCAACCGTCGTAATAATTAATCGCGTGTACTTTCTCTATACTTTTAGGTCTCTTCTTCGTTTCCAGTTCCAGAATTTCACTCGCACGGTTCGGTGTACGTGTGTACATATACGCGCTCACACCAGCGCGAGTTATTTATTTTTCTTTTTCTTTATCTGTTGCGAAATATACCGGACGTTCATCACGAAAGTCACGTAGTCAAGCAGGAAGTATTCTTTCATGTAAGAAAGTTTCAAAGATCTCGAACAAGTCACGTGAAAGCCTACTTCTCATTCGATGCCAATGATGAACAAAGTTTACTTCAACCACGTGGTTACAGTATCATTCGTTAACGAACAAATTTTCAAAGGGCGAAGCCCAGAATACCTAAATAATATTTAACATCCTCCAAGTAAGGATGACGATTTATTCAAATTTCAGGAATTTCTATAGGAAGAAAGTAAAAGTTTTGAAGCTTACAAGGATCATATAGATCGGGAACATAGTAGAAGATCACCGTTCGAAAGCCGTCTTATAACAGGTTAATAATATTGAACGGGGAAAGTGAAATAATTGGACGCGCGGGGAGCAGTTCACGCAATTACTACGTGACGCGCGAGAACCGTGGCAGTTCAAACGTGCGGCAAAGTTCCCGCGCTTTCTCGCCATTCCGCACAACTCCGCTTAACACTTTGCCTCGCCTGTACCTCGACAAACGATTTACGAGAATACCTCCCCAACAATACCATGGAAACATTGTACACCCGGTGGAATCTCCTTTCAGATCTTTTCCGCGCCGATTTTGCTTTGGAGCATCGTTAAAACTGCCACGATCTATTACCGGTCTCCACGCCCGGCTCAAAGTACTCACCTCGATACTGTACGATTTCTTGATAGCGAACATTTCACGATTCTTCTGTGCCGCTGCGACAGCCATCATATCCGCCGTGTTGTTCTTCCTTGCGAAAACTCTTCGAGCCCAAAAAAAAGTTCGGCCGCTCTCGGTCTGCCCCTCGGTAAACAGAGTATGCCTGCGTTATAGCGAGCTTCTCACTGCCGTCTACTCGAGCTAACTCGATGGATCCACCGGGACCAACAATGCTTGCGAATCTTTACGATCAATCACCGACGACACCGATGGCAATGCGTGTGTCTTCTTCGGACGATGATTTTTCCCTCTCTGAGAGATCGGTACCGGTTAACTTGCTTCACACTGCAACTCTTCTCTTTGTGTTCTCGGCGAATCCGTTCTCCCTTAGGCCCCTCGACTCCGATTTCTTATGATGCGGCTCGATAGCAACGACAACAACAACGGCGACGATGCTGACGACGGGTCTTCTCTCGTGTTAGTCCGCTTTGGATGAAGCGTGCGAGCGAATGCGCCTACGGGGCGGATTGCCGCCGCATATAAACGTTGCCTCCCTTCACCGCCGGCTAATGTCGGGGTCAGGGGTGCCCCCACCCCACCCTCGTTTCGGGTGGTCCATCGGCTGCAGCGGCCGCCACCACCAGCACCGCCGCCGCCGCCGCCACCACCACCGCCGCCACCATCACCACCACCACCATTGAGTCCTCGTGCCGCTTCAGCATCGCGTTGCTTCCACCGATCACGCGGATCAACTTTTTGAATACCGCTAAGATGCTTTCACGATTCATCCTCATCATCGGTGCTATTATTGGTGACCCTTGAGGGCATGCTCATATTGACGGTCGATCCTTTGATCCGTGGCATGTTCCATTTTTTTTTGGATCGTTCGAAAAATTTGCGACCATTTTTACGTTAAGCAAAGAAACTTTGTTGTATTCTGGCGTTAGTTAGTCTCTTAATTCATTCATTTAGGTGCGCGCTACTTTTTTCTGTAGACAGATATTCTTAGATTTGTTGAATTCTTAAGATTTCGAAGTGCGGAGATTCGGAGGTTCTAGGATCTCTTCGATTTTCAGATTTTTCAATTTCTTTTTTACTTTTGACCTCTAGGTTCGAAGGTTCTAAAGTTTGTAGATTTTAGGAATTTGAGATTTAATTTTCGCCCTTTAGACTTTTCCTATGGAAAATTGAGACGACCTTCTAAAATCACATCATCTATCATCGCATTCATTCGACGACTTCGATAATTATCGTTTTACAAAACGAGAGAAGGGGCAAAAGTACAGGGGAATTATTTTAGCGGAAAGTACTGCAACTATAAATAGCACTGCACGGTGTTCGCTGCGAAACGCCTGTTCTTCTAAACCGAAGGAAAATTTCCTTGCGTCGTTTCCGTCCAGTCTACGTCACGAACGCGTCACAGTTGGCCGAAGGCGCGGGCATTTGGGAACTTCCAAGTACTCTCGCGATTTCCGTTTAGCCCTCGCTGGTTCGTTCCACTCTCTCTCTGTGAATTCCCCGCTGAACCGAGAGGTTCGCCGGGACACATCTCGGGTGCCGGTGAAGAAGAAAAAGATAGAGGACCGGTTTCCTGACAGGAACGAACGAGTCATCCTGCTTGATCGATACCACCTGGACGAGATCCATGTTGTCACGTTGATCGCGATCCGAATCAACCGATTGTACAGCGTTGGCATTGTTACGCATTTGTTCCGCGTTCACGCGATTCTGGGAATTCCGATTCCAAGTGAAACTGAAGGAAGAACCGCGATCACTTTTTGCACCGCAGTTTCTTGTCATTAGCCGCAAATTAAATGATGAATAGTATATTTATTGTTGGACCGCGGATGCTTATGGAAATGAAGCATGTCGAAATACGCGCGTGATATTTAATGTGCAAAGGATATGTAACCTGTACATTATCAATGACAGATGATAGTCTATGAATGTATTTATTTTTTGTTACAAAGTGAAGGTAGTGCAAGTCTTGCGTAGGAGCGAGGAATAACCACGAATGTATAATTCAAACAAATAAAAAGAAATGGCACTGGGAGCTACCGATACATAACTTATTGTTAATCGATACAGTGTGTCTACTGCGTGTACAAATTTTCGACCATCGAATGGTACAATTAAAGGAATGCTTCGTTAAAATATAAATCACTCTACAATAGTACATAAGTTGTAACGTGAAGCACTGCATCAACTTGATTGGTGTTTCACGTAATTAATTGGTATAAAAAGTTTGTATCGGTACCATATTTTGGCCTACCTTTTATAAATATTCGGAGTTTGTTTATTACCCTCGTCCTTTATCAAACTTCTAAGTAAGCCTGTCCTTAGAGCTTGATAAAGTTGTCTCAAATCAATTTTAGGCATCAATATGGAACATCGACAAGCCGGAAGCTTCAAAGCGACCTTCTCCTTTATCTGCGCTAAGGATCCAGCGTTAAGAGTACGATCATTAAGAATATAGAATTGCATAGATCTCAATAGATACCATACGTATGTGTGCATGTGTGTGGAATACACATACGGCGATCACCATTGCTGCTCTAAATGAGACGAGATCTTACTTTCATGCGTCAAGGCCACTCTAGAGCACGGAAACGGAGTGGCACTTGCTCTGCGTCAGGACAGCAAGGCGTGTGCTCATAATTCACCGATTCGTGAATTACCCGCAAACCGGTCTCTGATCGTACGCACGCGAACATTTTCATCTTCTTTCTCGCTTTCTTTGCTTTTCCTTGACCGATCTTACGTTAAGTGGAGGAAGGTTGGAACCTAAGTAGGAAACACGGCATTTTAGGCACAATAGGTGCCATCCAGTCTGGTTAAAATGGCGAACACATGTGGATTTTTATGCACTTGTAGAAAATTCAAGTATGCAAAAAATATAGAAGTTAAATGTAAAAGTGTAAAAATACAGAAAATAGCCCACCTACGGTACACATTATATTATTTGGAGGGCGAAATGGACCTCTATTTAAGTACCATTCTTTTAGCTGTACCAATAAAGATTTGAATTCGAACTCTAGTGACGATCTTATTTGAAATTGTGACCAATTTCTATTGAATTCATTTGCAAGCTCTGAAAACTGTCTCCTTTTCATGAATACTGGTTACTTTCGATGAATATCCTAACCATTTGTACGTTTTTCTTCCAATAATTTTGGTTATCGTTATTCGCGTAAAACAGTTGCTGAAAATAACGTTTTCTCGAAAGTAATTTGTATAATACAGTGGCTTTTCTACAAATTATTTGCCTTCCCGCGTATGTATATAAATTCCGCCATTTCTTTCGCATCTGAAAATTCTCGTATAAAATTATCTAACGTGCATTCCTTTTGGTTTGATCAGAATCGATGAACTTCGCGCTATAAACTAAGATGTTTTCTAATAAAACATTCGTTAAACGTATGCCTCATTAAGTCAAAATTGTGAGAGAGGGTCACAAGATAAACAGAATAGGATAGAAAAAGCAATAAAGTATAGATGACATCGACCATGGTCTCCGGTAAAAAATGCTAAATACCATTACTTTTATGAAATACACGTTGTTTGAAATATTTCAATAATATTAAAAATCCAGGATGGATGGCAGAGATTTCATTAGCTGAAGGGGGAAATGTTTGTGGCGTTGCTAACAGTAATGTATCAAATGCCATTTTTACGTGACGTCTCGACGCAAGAATGGTGTCGCCTGTAGTCGTACCATGATTATAAGTGTAATATGAAATACTATTGTTATTATCATCGATGCCTATTTTATTTACGATATTTACTCACCACTTAAGGTTTATAGTGCGCAACTACGATGTCGATAGTACTCAAAGCATAAAGGGTGTCTATAAAGCGTTTTACCATTTTTGTAAAGCCGTACAAAGTGTACTGTTCATGACGAATACTTCATTGAAATTACTTGAAACTACTTAACACAAAAAGATAATAGAGATATAAATCTTGGTAACCACTTTCTCATAAACATATACTCTGTATAATTTTCTGACATTGGTAAAATACTTTATGACCATCCACAATCTTAAATGCGAATGTTTATCAGCCGTTGATACGCGATGACAGCTTCTGAAATGTCCTTTCAAACATAACTCGGTAACATTTTATTTAACGCAAGTTCTAATAATTCATCATTCGTTGTTGAAGCAAATAAAAAAAGTAACAGATCTAGGTTTCGATAATTATTCCATTTAACCCGATCTATCTTATGTATCGTAACACGAGTTGGTGTAACTTCTTGAGAAAAAAATCCAACGCACAGTTGATCGAAACCATTGAAAGATGCCATATCCTGTACTCTGGAAGGTATTTTATCAGTCTGCTACATAGTTTATGTTAGCAAAAGTTTCCATACGTCCGAGACACGCCAGCATATACATGGAAATGTACCATGCGCAATTATTCTGGTTATGGTTCTTATTAATTTTTCCTCCCGCCTCCGTCGCTCCTATCGCGTTTCCACGTAATTCCGATAATTTTCAATTAGACGTGGGCATTTAAGAATACGGATAAATAAATAACGCATTGAAAAGTTCAGCGAATCCTGTTGCGGCATTTTTCGCGGCCAGTATATTAATCTGCCTTGTTGACGCAGCCAACAACATCGTGACACTGTCGCAATGATCCTGTTCCCTGTTAACGCGAAACGGCAAGGGCCAGTTCTGCGTTGTTTTCCCCCTTTTCCATCATCGACGTCCGCGATGTCGATGACGTGCGTACTCGATCGAAATTTTTTAGCTGAGACTTTCCTCCTAGGCGAATGGGATCGAAAAACGAAAAGGGAAACATTAAGAGGACAAGCTTCGAGGAAAATGTGATTAAAAAATTCAGATCCTTAACCCATTTCCTCTTGTGTTGTTTTATTAGTGGCTACATAGATATACGGCTACTTTACTTCTGAGTCGAATACGAAATGAGGAGATATGATATCAATCATCGAAGTGGAATTTATTGCACGAGGGAAACGGGAGGAATAACATTTCCTTCATTTTTTACTATTACATCGCCAGAAAATATAATTTGTATCATTCACAATATGTTATTTTGTTTTAGGATTAAATATATCTTCTCCTTGCGCTTTGGAAAATTAAAAGAATTAATTTTCGCTAAATTGACGATTAATGTCATCGAATTTTTCATGAAGTTTCCTGAATTCCTAATTTATAATATTTACTTCGTGCGCGTATACCTAGACCTTTGTGTCAGTTAAACTTGACATATTGTACATATATTTAAATTGCTTACGAGAGAAACGGGAGGAATAAAATTTCCTTCATTTTTTACTATTATATCGCCAGAAAATATAATTTATATCATTTACAATATGTTATTGTTTTGTTTTAGGATTAAATATATCTTCTCCTTGCCCTTTGGAAAATTAAAAGAATTAATTTTCGCTAAATTGACGATTAATGTCATTAAATTTTTCATGAAGTTTCTTGAATTCCTAATTTATAATATTTACTTCGTGCGCGTATACCTAGACCTTTGTGTCAGTTAAACTTGATATATTGTACATATATTTAAATTGCTTACGAGAAAAACGGGAGGAATAAAATTTCCTTCATTTTTTACTATTACATCGCCAGAAAATATAATTTGTATCATTTACAATATGTTATTGTTTTATTTTAGGATTAAATATATCTTCTCCTTGCCCTTTGGAAAATTAAAAGAATTAATTTTCGCTAAATTGACGATTGATGTCATTGAATTTTCATGAAGTTTCCTGAATTCCTAATTTATAATATTTACTTCGTGCGCGTATACCTAGACCTTTGTGTCAGTTAAACTTGACATATTGTACATATATTTAAATTGCTTACGAGAGAAACGGGAGGAATAAAATTTCCTTCATTTTTTACTATTATATCGCCAGAAAATATAATTTATATCATTTACAATATGTTATTGTTTTATTTTAGGATTAAATATATCTTCTCCTTGCCCTTTGGAAAATTAAAAGAATTAATTTTCGCTAAATTGACGATTGATGTCATTGAATTTTTCATGAAGTTTCCTGAATTCCTAATTTATAATATTTACTTCGTGCGCGTATACCTAGACCTTTGTGTCAGTTAAACTTGACATATTGTACATATATTTAAATTGCTTACGAGAGAAACGGGAGGAATAAAATTTCCTTCATTTTTTACTATTATATCGCCAGAAAATATAATTTATATCATTTACAATATGTTATTGTTTTGTTTTAGGATTAAATATATCTTCTCCTTGCCCTTTGGAAAATTAAAAGAATTAATTTTCGCTAAATTGACGATTAATGTCATTAAATTTTTCATGAAGTTTCTTGAATTCCTAATTTATAATATTTACTTCGTGCGCGTATACCTAGACCTTTGTGTCAGTTAAACTTGATATATTGTACATATATTTAAATTGCTTACGAGAAAAACGGGAGGAATAAAATTTCCTTCATTTTTTACTATTACATCGCCAGAAAATATAATTTGTATCATTTACAATATATTATTGTTTTATTTTAGGATTAAATATATCTTCTCCTTGCCCTTTGGAAAATTAAAAGAATTAATTTTCGCTAAATTGACGATTAATGTCATTGAATTTTTCATGAAGTTTCCTGAATTCCTAATTTATAATATTTACTTCGTGCGCGTATACCCAAACCTTTGTATCAATTAAACTTGACATAGTGTACATATATTTAAATTGCTTATCTTCTAGATTTATTATTTATTAACCAAGTATATTAAAGTACTCTTTTATAATTGAAATCAACAAAAGCGGATTTATCATGCTTTTCCGTTTCAATTTTCGTCTGCAGCATAGTTATAACGATGGATATACATTTACAATAAAACAATACTCATTGCAATAGATCTGACATTGCATTAATTTGGATGGAAAAACACGTATCACCTACATATGTCAAGATATCTTTCAACGTAACCGCAACGAACGTGCTAAATGATATGGTTGCATGTTTCTCCAAGAACGCGATTCTTCCCCTGTGCAGTTGTTCATTTTTTTTTCATCGCATGATTCACAATTACACTCGGGATTACCACCGTTATACGAGACACTAATTAGTTCTAAGGAAAGTGTGCAAAAGTTTCCTATTTCTTTTTTAGTTTTCTCAGAGACCTTGATCACAGCCGCACAAAGCGTTTCGTTGCACGTATTCGAAAATTGTACCCAATATACGATTAAACAATGTTTTTCGCTGTTTCTTGTCGAAACTGCAGCGAACCTCGTTAATTGCCATGTAAGATTGCGAAAAAGCGTTTCAGGTCACGACAAATGCAATCGGTTATCTCAGAAACAAAACCGGAACGTTGTAAGGAACAATATTACGATTTAAAGATCTTCTTCTCGATAAAATGTTATTATCGGTGTTATGTCCGAAAAAAGAATAAATTGGTTACAAGTCGTAAGTACAGATTGGAAAAGACCTTGACGGGAAAACGTGTTACAGATCAATAAATCAATAGAAGTATTAAAATTTATAAAGAGCTTAATGCTCGTGAATAACTCATAATTACAAACCATTCATCTTTATACTATTCGTCTAACGATAATGATACGCAAATGTATGTAAAAAAAAAGCTAAAAAAAACAAGAGTGGATAAAAACGAGGCAGAAACAAAACAAAACAGTAAAAATTATTGTAAGAAAAATTATGACGACGAAAGCAGATCTATAAGTGTTAATTGCATTTTATCAAAAATGCTAAGAATAATCTCTGACTAACCTTTTTCTTTTTTTCTTTTTTTCATTTGGGCAAGAAAAGCTCAGAAACAGGTGAGATCTAACCCGAGATAACGTTTTCAATACCTGTAATTTATTCGCTTATCGCTAACAATCCTACGATTACGTTCTCACGACATAAAATTGTAGTAACACAGCAGCGTATATGCTCCTAGGCAAACAATAACTTATACAATAGCCGGATAATTAGCTTCCTAATGCGAACCGATCGCTCAGGAACGAGCCTTGAACGCGGCGGATCTGCGAACGGTACGCGGGGGCTCGATTATGATAATTACACCGGTAATAAACTCGTCCATTCGGCATCCTACTTTTAACGCTTGCTTACGTGATTAACCGAAGTACCGTTCCTCAAGTCTGTCGTTACAATAAGATACATCAGAAATTGCTAAATGCTGTGCCAGAATTATCGCAAGGATGAATTGAAGATATAAAAATGAAAACTTATTTTGCCTACTGTTATTGAAGAAAAGCTATCTCAAATAACGATTAAATTTTAAAGTGTAATATTATAGTTTGTATGTTTATATTTTCCTTTTTTTTTCATTATTATATTTTTCTTCTTTGTATACTAATGGGTCATACCTGTTTATTAATAAATAAATAAATAAATTTCACTTACACATGTAAAATAAATTATTCTATAAATAAATTCTACACTTCTGAATTACAAATAAGATAAATTATTATTCAATATAAATTCTATGAAAATTCTTTTTATTCCAACTAACTTTCGTTCATCTTTAATAAAACGTTGAGCTACCACATTGACGTATCCTGTGCGTCATCAGTAACATAGCCGGCATCATTTGTCGTCATTCGTCGAAAACTCTTAAATCCTAAACCGGTAACAAGCTGTAATGACGCTTTCCCCTCAATTACCAGGCCTCTCCTTCATTACGTTCCAGGAGAAACAAAAATGTCGAGTTAGAGGAAAACGCGTGCTCGACTCGATCGGGCAGAACGCTTGAAACGCCAAAGATGCCTTCGACGAGGTGATCACCGTTCGGAGAAAGAAATCCCCCGATTACATCGATAGTCGACGCGACTGTTGCGAGTAACACGACATATACACTGTGCAAACGATCGCGGCGCGATACGCGATTCGAATCGCGTGTGCGAGAAGCGTGCCAACGCAGCGGGCCGCGATACTCTCGCTACTTTGTTCCGAGGGGTTGTATGTCGTGACCCCCGTAAATTAACTTTCGATACGACGTACATATACGTCACGAAATACGAAATAATGAGAAACATACAGGGCACGGAACTCGCAATCAGCGAACAAACGATATCGAGATAGGGAAGGTTATGTCAGGTTCGTTCGATGACTGGTATTCATAATTAATTTGAACACTTTTACGAGCAACATATAACATGCAGCAATTTATTAGTGACCAGCGAACACAAGAAGCGATACATGCATCAAACAGCCTATTCGCGAATGTGGGTTCAATGATGTCCGCTTAAATGTCAAGCTCGAAGGTGGACATTTATCCGAAGAGGTTTCTTCTCGGAATGCAATGCATACGTGCCTATACGAATGAGAGTGGAACAGGAGTTATGGCGTTAATTGTGGACACTTAAGCGGACAAACTCGTGTCCATTTAAACGAGTACTAATGTATTTGGACAGTGAAACGTTAGGGAATACTAAAGAGACAAGTGCTGCAGCTATTCGTGTACTTTGATCGACGGATATTCGCGGACTGTTTGCAAACAATTCTAACCAGCGTGAAGCCGGCGTTATAAGTTCGTTTCGTGTTCTCGATCAGGCGACTCTTAGCCAGATAAAATCTCTTGTTACGTGTTAGTTCTATGTATCCGTTAGGCATACTTAATACCGCTAATTAACGTCTACGGTATTAATTATTCATCGTCGAGGGTGTGTAAACCGGCGGAACACATAAGTGGCTGATATTAAAACATACAACGGAGAATCGGTTGCGCGTAAGCGGGGCGTGCCGCCGTAATGATAACATCGTTTAGTAGTTAATTGATCGATATCAGACGTCATCCAGTTTCATAAATCATCGATTTAATTCAGTATAACGATCGAACGAATATTAGTAATCGCCGGCGAATTGTCGTATAAATGCGTTATCTTACGCATTATAATACATACTAAAAGTCAGGGTGCGCGGATATATAACACTTATTAATAAATGAACCATTGAGAACAACAATTAACTTGTAATAGCTACCAATTATTATAATATAGCTAATTGTAATAAATTGTGGAAATTGCATTTTAGCTTGTTGTCTCATTTAGTTCGTGTTCTTTGATTTTCTAAAATTGGTAAAAAATTGAGTCGTAACATTGTTAAATAGGAACCATCAAGAATTATTCTTTAAATAACTTTAAGTTTAATTAATCATTATTCGACCGATCTCATGTTCTAATTTTACTTTCAATTTTGTCGATTATCGTGTCGTTAATAGTTACCTTGTTCAGTCGAACGGGACGATTTTCTGTTGAGAAGGCTGAAGATTTCTTATGCAACTCATTGTTTATGTAACCTAGTACTTTGTACCTAAATACATGGTAAACTAGTTTGTATTAGATGTAATAGATTATGGTCGCCTGCAACATCCTTTCAAACTGTTCATTAAAATTCACGAGTTCGAGCAAATTCATGGTCTTATAATCGGGATTAAAGGAATGGCACATAAATAGAGATTTCAACCCCTAAATAGTATAGCGTTTACTTTACTCCGAGAATTCTGTGCGTGCCATACCCCTTTGCATGTTTAACGCAAATAATACAATTTTTCATTATCTTTACATCTTAAAAGCAATAAATTTTACTTCCGAGATGCCTACCTTTTTTTTTTAATCATTCTACATTAACGTTTTATTTATTATCACTGTTATGACATGTAACGCTAACGTATAATTAACAACCGTGCAACTGGAAAGAGAGAGGATGTATTTTTATGATTGCACAAAGAAACCGGTGTCGGCGTGAATCGAATTGAAGCGGAACCGCATAAAAAGCATAGCGAGCCCCCCGCGTTCGCGAACTAGAAACGTTATCATTGCGACTACATTCCGCCGCGGAATTCTACTAGATTTCAGTCGCAAGGTCGGGAATTCATGACGGTCCATCGTGTAAAGTGCCTTAGGACTCGTTAGGTACCAAGGTCGGGAATTTGTGAACTCTTCGAACTGTTTAGGTCTCCCCTTACGTTTGCTTTGTATCCGAAAAATATTGTCAGGCCTATTGCAAACTGTTTTACACTCGCAAGCACACGTTCTTCGAAATTCATTGCCTGCATCATTCACCGATAGAGCATCCCAAGATTTTTCAACAGGCCTCAATAGTGTAATAAAGATCAAGATAACACCTAAGAAAATCGACGGTTACGTCCAAGAAATAGTGGTAACTCAATTGATGAATTATTTCGTCTTAAAGAAGCGGTTAAAGAAGAGTGAATTAATTAATTGTTCGAACCGTGGGTATCGCCGAGGGTATTAATGATCGAAATGAACTTGAAAGGGAAAACTGGAGCCGCTCGAAAGCCCACGCTTCGCGTCGCGAAACGAACGCCGCTCCGGCTTGCCCGTGGACTTTTCCACAAAAGAAACGAAACTTTTTCATCGAATGAGGTCTGGGTGAGTTCAATGCCTCTACCTCTCTCTTTTCATCCGTGGAACAGACATCGACTACTGTGTAACACATGCACCACCGATTGCTCGATTACTCACGCTCAGGCGGGGCGATTAACGCGAAACAGAAAGCAATTCGACCTCGGCCGGAACCAAACTCAAGGACCAATTATCCAGCGACTGGTTGATCGTTTTGCGATCCCGCGTCGCCGACGGGTATCTAACGAAGGATTCGTTTCGCTTCTGGGGCCAGGCTCCGTTTATTGTTAGAGTACCCGCCAATGGATCGGTATCGGTATCTAATTTGTTCGCTTCGTTCTTTTCTTTTTTTTCGTTTCCTGTTGCTGTGTTTTGTGCACGACCGATGAATTAGTCGATTGGTCGATCTGTTTCCTGTTTCCAGTACAATGGGTATGGTGGTGGGAATGAGTGGCGAATTTTCTGATAAAGAGGAAGTTAAAAGGTTTGCTGAAATATATACAGTGGCTCCAAAAAGTATTCGTACATTACGTCTCAAATAAATTCGTTTAACTCTGAAATTCTGAGTCTGATAGATGTATTTGATGAAACTTTGTGGGTATGTAGATCGTAATAGTATACGTATGAAGTAATCTTTCCTTTTCACCTAAATGCCATTTTAAAGGGGTGAAACGAGCGTTGAAGTTTCTGAGTTTTCTCACATTTTTCAACACTAGGTTTACTAGGTTCTGGCCTTCATGAGTAAAATTTGCAGAAATAATTACTATTATTCTTAGTAATTTTTACCGAATTTTATTGATGGAACAATACAAATATACCCTATTTCCCTCTTAGTTCTGCAATTTCACTTTTTCTTTATGTATACCTATTCCTTAATATATGACTATTACAAGTAGATATACGAGAAATGTCCGTAAAGCTAGCGTTAAAGATAACTTTGTAATGGTACTTGATACAGCAAAATCTTTCAAATAGAAGATGTTTAATTTTTAATACTCTATCGCCCTGTCGTAAAAAAAGAATACAGAAAAGCTTGTACTCAAAGCGTGAAAAATCGCTGAAACTTTGAGATTCGTTATTAACCCCCTTAACAGATATTTTGCCGCCAAAAAAAATGCTTCGTGCAGGATACATCATGCTCTGTACACACAGAAAGTTTCATTGAAATTAGAATTTCAGAAGTAGATGAATTTCCTTATAATAGAGTGTACGAATACCTTTTGGAGCCACTGTATATGTATTGTATAAGAATCATTTAGGATGTAACGAATCTTCTATAGCTATACTGCGGATGTTTATGCAAATCTGCATTCTTATACAGTTAAAGAGGTGAAATTTAAACAACGATCCATCTAATCCTATATTTAAATAGTGTAACACGTACTGTACTCGAGATATTTTATACAATTTTGCATGTTAAATGAAACCCATACGTTTTTTATACACTTAAATTTTCTATGAATGGATAAACTGTTAAAAGCATAAGTTTCTACTCTTTGTGTTTGTCATGGTTTGTCAGTTTTAATGTAAGTATCGTTAAAGAATTAACACTTTACCGACCGCTCGTGGGTCAACTTATTCCCGACCAGTTTACTCACTTTGTAGGGGATGCATTATTAATGAAACGAACACAATGATTTCCTTCGAGTAATTAATAGTTGATTTAATTATTGATTTTGCTGAAAACAGTCACCTTCGTGTAAGGGAACATTACAAAACTTACAAACTGAAGCATGTAAAAAACCAATTAACAGGCTTCCGGTCGGTAAAGTGTTAAAAATAATAATGTAGATATTTAACCAGCTGAACATATCGGTATTTTTAAAGCTTCTTCCAAATGCCAAACATTTGACGAAACGAAGTAAATTCTGGCAGTCCATACGTCATGTCACCTGGAAAACAATTCTTCATCAATGACAGCTGCTGAATGGATCCCGCTTTCGAAAAGATTGTTTGTCTGCCAAATTAACGCTGTCCCGTTTCGCAAAAATTCGCCAGTGGAAGAGTACTCTCGTTCAGACGTCTCCGTCGTTTCCATTGGGAAAACCGGGTACGCATAGCACAGTGCTCTCGCTCGGCGGAAGGTTGTGTCGTATTGAATTCTTTATAATCCTTGCGTAAAGGAAAATGCTGACGCGAGTCAACAACCGGGTAAATGTCGTACGTAAATCTTGCTGCTCTACACGCGGACAACATTTGCATCGTCTTTACCTCCGCACTATATTTAGACGCACGCAATCTCGCGAATCTCCGGTGATTCATTCCGGGCGCTTTTAAGTCAACGCCTCTGGGAATCACACCTCGATCAATTATTATTTTTAAATCATTCGAATCGGTACAGCTATTCAACTTGGCAAATCTCGGAGACTCATAACACGAAAAAAAACATTTTTTGTGGCAATTAATACGGTAGCAAATATCAACGGTTGCGTAGTCTTATGGTCCAATATTTCTGAAGAACAGGTACCTGTCACGTTTAATTCTATTTTTTTTTTTTTTTAAGGTAACTATAATAAGTGATTCATAAGACCAGTTTAATTTTTTCTAAAGAGTGCAAGTGACGGTAAAAAAATTTGGATAGAATTGTATTGGGTTGGAAGGAAAGTTCTGTCGTATTTTAAATAGACAGGTAATTTTTCTTGTAAATAAAAAAAAAAACATCTGGCTAGTGAGTCATTGGGAATTTTTTTTGTTTTTTTACCTGCTGTATAATATTAAAGGAGTCCTTTTTTACCGTTCATCATTTACTTGTGATATTTAAAGTGAAAAACGTGTCGGTAGATAAAGTGCATTTACGACACTGCATTTTGTATGAATTCCAAAAAGGAAGCAACGCATCGGTTGCATGTAAAAATTTATGAGCGGTATTTGGAAAAGATATTGTAAATGTTCGTACTTGTCGAAGATGGTTTAGCAAATTTCGTTCCGGGGATCTGAGCCTCCAAGAAAGTGATCGATCTGGACGACCATCCAAGATCGATAATGATGTTTTGCGATCCATGTTGGAAAATAATCCACGTTTAACAAGTCGAGAAATTGCAGAAGAGTTTGGCATTCATCATACAACTGTTGGAGATCACATTAAATCCCTTGGGTTTGTGTTAAAGCAAAGTGTTTGGGTTCCACATGAATTAACGGAAACGGAAAATACGATAGAACTTTCCCTCCAACCCAATATTAAACTGAAATCATTCGCTGTATATGAGGATGTTTGCATTTTATAATTTTCACGCTCGATTAAAAGGCCAGCCTTCATAAGAACAAAATTATGAATTGCGCTTAAAAAATAACTTTCATTGACAAAATTTTCAAAAGTTGGTGTATTAAACTTGAATAACGGGTTAGTTCCAGCTTGTTTATAAACAGAGATCCATTACTCCCCTTTTTTTCTTTCCTTCGTTTGGAAACATCTTCACGGTCGATACTGCGTGAACAATCGAACTCGAACTCGCTTCCACAACGCGGGAAATCGTTCTGAGATTGACGGGCTAACAATGAGCGTGCCAGTGGCACGAGGGGCCACTCTGTCAGGCCAACGAGAGGATTTTAATAATTACGAGGGCTCGCCATCGCTGCTGAGCCAACACAGATGGAATATTCGAAAACGAGCGACCTGTGGCTCGGTGAACAAGATCCACGCTTTCCTGTGGCGTGTATAGCATTGATGAAGGTACAGTTTAGGCGAGAAAAAGTGAAATTTCTGGGAGAAGTTGAAGTTAAAAAAAGTGAGAGACGCAGAAATTTAAAAAATATCTTACATTTATTTTTACAAAAAAAGAAACTCATTCTAACCAATAATACCATTTGAAATCATAGAGTAGTATTGGATATTAATGGAATAAATTTTTTAAATTAATTTTTGTGTTCGAATAAAATTTTATCTGTTATGTTTGTCTTGGTGGTATAATAGCGAATTGTTAATGTATGATCGTCTGGCTTTCATAGTTGAAATTCGAACTTAGGCTATTTTTAGAAACTCGATTGACCAGTAGGACAAGCTCGAAATATCCGGCGGCGTTCTTTTAGAATTGATCGACATCTGAATTATATTAACACAAAAAAGAACGCTTGTCTGGAACGTGAGACTAACAATAAATATGATTCTAAAATTAAAAACTTGCTGCTAAATACAAGTATGATTAATGAAGTTATAAAAAAGCATTCATTCATAAAGTGTGTTAGGTATGTTGTGTAACAATGTGTATCCTTTTAGTAAGTCAGGTAAGTTCCAAATCTATCAGGACTATAATAGTCATCAAACTATATTCACCGTCTTTTTTTAAATATTCACCTAGGCGATACCTATTAACAAACAGGTAGGTGTGTCAATAGAAAAACGCGCATATTAAGTTGAACTTAATAATGTGTAACCACAGCTAGTACACATTCTACATACTTAATTCTAATTATTTAAATTTTGCCTATCAAGAGAACAAAAAAAAGAAATAATACGTATGAACGAAAAAACTGTACACATTATTGGTTTCTGAAATCATACTGACTATGAGTACTGCTGAGAAATACATTATGCATATTGTAAGAGTAACGAACATAAACAAGTGACGTTCGCAGTTAAGCATCGATCATAATACGATGGAGTCGAAACAGATCCAGCCATCGCTCCCACCTGTATAAACGTGGAACTGAAAAATAAAAGACAATCCCTATGTATTACTCGCTAACAACTGCTAGATATTACCTGCGCCAATTTATTTGAGCCGTTTGCCCTTGACTCCGTGCTTATCCGCACGTTTCGTGACTTCCCGAAAGGACACACGGCAGCCACGAGGAAGTTCTTTCACTCCTGCCGCCCTCAATATCACCGATACGCGCGATTTCAGCGGCCGGTTTTTAGGTTAAGGCAGGCCTCGAAAAATTCGTCATTCATCCTGGTCACCGTCTATCGCTGTACCGGAACCAACTCTAATTCCGCCGGGCACGTGTTCTCCGATCCCCGTCGACAGAGGTAAACAAGGAACCGAATCTCGTTGGGCTTGCAAAAAGAGTTGGCAGTGACTTTTTTGCACGTTTCGTTGGCACTCCGTGTTCTGATGTAACCTCAGCCGTATTTGTCGTAATCTGATCGAACCCTCGGTAACGAACACGGTTTTTGCTACCTGTTCAGTACGTCGTTGGAGATTGTTGTGGCGGACGATTCAACGAGTTCAAGGAACGTTCATCCTAGTTTTAAGTACTCATTGTCTGGCGTGCGATTGATCGACGGCCACCGAAGCGTGATCGTTTTCTCGAGGCGGCGGGATCGACGGTGATCGCGAGCCGCGTTGACTGCGAAATTCCGACGAGACGAGAAGGAAAAGAAAAGATCGAGGATGTTAACGTGTTGACTGTCACGTTGGTCACTCGTGGCCGAAGTTTGTTTTCTTCGCCAGGCCATGGTGGACATAGGTGACTGGAATGCTGTGATCGTTCGGGACACACTAAGGGGATTGTGAAGTGCTTTTTTCTACAGAGTTGCTAGGGAGGTTGCTTTCAGTTGCAGATCTTAAGAACGTTAATTATATCAAAATGATTAAACATTAATTAAGTTAACTTACATTCCGAAATAACTATTTTCATAGTGGTTTCTTTATTCTATTAAAAATCTTTTCACGAAGAGTCGTCGCACTTAGTTTTCGTAAAAGGGAGTCAGACCCCAGGAAGATTCAAAAACATTGGTTTAATATGATGAAAATAAAATGAATGTCGTTGGCTGAAGAATTTCGAGCAACATCGCCGCTTAGAATGCTTAGAATAATAAAAATTCTACCGAGACCCCGCGGGGCAAAACGTACAAAACGTTCATGGCAGTCAACGCGTTAAGTCTTTCGTCGAGGGACCAAGAGTTCAGAGGTTGAAGTTCGAAATGGTCGCAGTGAAACGAGTGAAGATACGATAAGTTGAGCGAGCAAAGCAGCCGGATTTTCTCCGCGCCTGCTTGATGGAAAATCTTCTCGGGGCGCTTCCATGATCCAGCGATAATTCCGTTGGTGGGCGAGTTGAGATATATTTTATGGGCGACGCAGCCCCTTGAGACCCGCCATATTTCATATGGATTCTAGCCCAAGAGGAATCTTTGCGCTCTACGGAGCCACTTATTACGGGTAAGTAACCGTGGTCGAGATTTCTGACTCGCGGTGACATCCCGACAGGAAACTCACGTTCTTCGTCACTGTCGCATCATGAGATCAACCGATTATTCGCGAACGGATACATAATTGCGGGTTAAGGATAGCGTGGTGGGAAATAGAGAAAAATAAGAAAGAAAACTATGAAAATTACGAGGTACATTAGAAATCTTGTATTAGATTTGATGTCGAGTTGAATCACTTATTTGAGTAAATTGAGTAATTCCAATCTTTTTACCTGTAAATTAAGCGTTTGCGTATCGCGAGCCCCTTTCGCACTCTTCCGATTGCCTGTCGAGAAAATCCAGTGCATTTAACCGATACAGACAACTGACAGCGCGCTTACAATTTGCCAAAATGCGCTCAAACTCTGAGACGCATATACGTCGCATTGCCATCAGCTAATATAAGAATGCATATATAATAGTATAGGAAATTGTTCTATAAAATGTAGAACAGAAGATGGAATTCAGGTGTGAAAAATAAAAGTGAAGCGATTAAAACTTAATAACAATATATATTTAAAACAATTTAACAAAACAACTTAAACGACTTTACAACTTAGCAACTTTAACACTCTTTCTACGTTGACAACCAAACCTTTCTGTCTTCACCGTCCAATACTTTCTGCTACGTTAGTCAAAAGCTTTCTCCCTCGCACTCGCATTTTCCCCGTCATATATTCTTCCAAACATTCTAATTGTCAACCTTTCTCACTCTACGCATTCGGTCACGACCACCCAGAATTTCTCAGTCACGCTGTTTTCCAAAGTTCTCATCTTTCACGCCTTAGAAACATTCGAGTCCAAACATTCTGCGTTCGCACGACAATCGCCCAACTCAAGTACTCTTCAGACTTTCCCAAACTCGCATCCGCTCGATCGCATTCCTACAATAGTATTTCATAAAATAATAAGTTACAAATTAAAAATATGAAAAATTTGAAGAACAAACAATATCTCGACACATAATCAAAAGAGCGCTATTGCGCTCTTCGGCTTTTTCCAACGCATGATCGTTTTTCAATCGTGTTTTTTGAAAACCCTCTGATACGCAAACGGTTAATAACTAGTGAATTTTTGTATACATCTGTAGATTTTGCATATATTTTAAAAATGATTTTCTTAAAGTTCCATGAGTTTAGACGAACACAATAATTAATAGCAACAGAACGATGCTGAATGGGTAGAGCTGCGATGCTGAAACCTTGAATCGTCCTGCATGTTCCGCTTTACTTCTCGCGTCCGAGAGCGATACACAAATCTAGATTTTGCTTCGAACGTAAAAAAGTCACGGATACGTTGCACCGTAAAGGTGTTACGAAAGAAGGAATACATTAGTAGGAGCGATGTTAAAATCGCAGTGACTAATATGTCGATCAACATTGCAATAGTTTTTTGTTGACAGTGAAAACCTAGCGGTAAAAGGCGTACAAATACCGCATGCAGATATTCTAATCCTTGATTCGAAGACAAAGAGATCGAACACCTGCGTTGTGTTTCCCTGTACGTTGTAGTCGATGAATAACAGTACAAATTCTTAAATTGGATTCCCCTGTTCGGCTTGTAATGGCAGTCACAGAATCTTACCTCCAAAATAGAAGAAATCTCACAAATGAACAATTAATGACACAAAACCTAGCAAAAACAAAGTAAAATGAAATTATTCACAATTTTATGTACACTCTACACATTAACAGCAGTATTATTGTGATTTCTACGCTCCAATTAAGATTTTGAATTCTAAATTATTAGTTTCCTTTATCTTTACAGTTTAACAGACAAACATAATCACGGAACAGGACAAAATTCCACTCTGTTCGTATGCTGTGTACTTACCCGTGTACCTATCAGGGTTGTGATATAACGAGACACGCGTGCTACGTGTGCTTGGCGACCTTGCGTAGATCTCGAATCAAACCCAAGACAGTGAGAGATGCAAATTGATCGTTAATTATTGCAATTATTTAGAATGTGTGTAATCACACATGCGTTGCAGCACGGTCGGTTAGTCGCGATCGTGTCGCGGCTGAAAAGTTCTGTCAATATCTTCGTAACCAATGGACAAAATCTGATAATTCGATCGTCAGCCATTCTAATGTTAGATACGCTATCATTAGTTATTACCATACCCGTCGAAACGTTGCTCTTAATAAGAAATTAAAGCCAGCAACGCAATGGTTCAGCGATACGATAATGAAACTTATCAACGTCAAAAGTAGAGGTTATACGTGGATCGTAATTAGTTCCGTTAGCGATAATTCTGCCTTGACGACCCAGTTCGAGAGCACGTCAGAAAAAAGGAATTTGGGATTGTAGTTCGTCGTTGGTATTCTAGCTGACAAGCAAGTGCACAACCAATTAAAGTGATTTGTCACTGGGCTGTTTTTACCTAAGCAAACAGGTTACCGAGTGGTATAATTTGAACTAAGTAAACAGTCGTTTATTATCATATTAGTGTTGGGGGGGGGGGGGCGGAGAAAGAAGGAATGCACCTGTTACAAAAATTCGTTGCTCTGTAGATATTGTAAAACCTGTTGAACATTGTAACAAGAAATAATAAAGCTTATACTTTTGTACCGACTACATACAGTGGCGCCAAAAAGTATTCGCACACTATGTTACAAATAAATTCGTTTAATCCTGAACTTCTGAGTCTGATAGAGGTATTTGATAAAACTTTATGGGTATGTAGATCGTAATAGTATACGTATCAACTAATCTCTTATTTTCATCTAAATGCCATTTTAAAGGGGCGAAACCAGCGTTGAAGTTTCTGAGTTTTCTCACATTTTTTAAAGATAACTTTGTAATGGTACTTGATGAAGCAAAACCTTTCAAATAGAAAATGTTTAATTTTTAATACGAACAGAGAAAAGCTTGTACTCAAAGCGTGAAAAATCGCTGAAACTTTGAGATTCGTTATCCGCCCCGTTACAAAATATTTTGCCGCCAAAAAATTGCTTCACACAGGACACATCATGCTCTGTACACACATAAAGTTTCATTGAAATCAGAATTTCAGAAGTAGATAAATTTCCTTATAATACAGTGTACGAATACTTTTTGGAGCCACTGTACCTTTATCGTTGCCCTTAATTCCTTAAAGGCAAGCTCCGTATTTTGCATACATTTACACATAATAACATAAATTTAGTTCACTTCAAATTCACCGGTTGAAAATGTAATTTGTCAAGCATTTGACGCAATTTCCCATTTGTATTGATAGAAGGACAAATTTTTTACTAATACTCAAATTGATATCACTAAGATGCAAGTCTTATGCAAATTTTTATTCATACAAGTATAGCAAAAGTAATGGGACTTCTATTGAAATTTTGTTTCATTCTCTAAATATTATACCATGATATGTATATGATTCGCTCGGTATATTCATTAAACATTTGCATGTTTACGCGCATTCTGCACTACTTTGCGCATTTCAACTTCTCATTAATGCGCAAAGATTTGCAACCTACTCGTCACAAGGCTTGATCCTTTATAGCATTCCTGTCTGACAGCGATTGGCATCGAAGTGTTAATAACTGAGGAGATTGTAAATATAATTATGCATATTAATCTGTATACGAGAGGGTAAGAAATGTGTAAAGCGTTGAATCTCGTCATGACAAGCTGGCAGAAACATAACAATGTTTCTCGTAACCTCAGTTACGATGAATGTGACGTGCAATGTGGTTCCCCCATGAAACCTGCTTACCAATTCAAGATCCTGCATTACCCCGAGAACGACTCCTTTGCCGGACATTGACTCTTCATCGGGGAATCCCATGAGGCTTTACCGTAGGAATAAGTACTGGTCTTTCCCCGATTCCGGTCCTATCGTAATTTCTTACCTTACGATTCTTTAACAACCACACTTGTTAACGATAATTATAATTATTATTTAACGCTAGAACTATCGAAGTGACCAAGTAGCAAATAATTTGAAATTTTTCATAAAAGTTTTATTCAATTTCAGTTATTGTAATGTTCTATAGGAAATGTAAATATAAATTTCTTTCCCTAATATTGGCTATCTTTTGTATAATTTCCAATTAGATTTCTTTGGTGCGAATAATTATCATGATATATCATTATTAGTGGTTCTAGCGTCGACGCAATATAAAATGTAAAGCATTGAAATTATTGTATGGTCAAAATTAAATTTTGTAGAATAAGTTCTTTTCAAGCCGCATTTTCCGTATCTCTCGTCTTTTTATTACACCGTGAAATGATTACACGTAAAGCAAACGATACATATTGTGAAACGAGTGAATCGTAAGAAATCCTAACCGATTCCAAGAAGTTCGATTAGTCGTCGCGCGAATAACAGAAGGTTAATAAAACTGACTACGCTTCATCAGACAGGTGAATTCAATGCGTACACATAATTGCTGTTTCCGCGTATTCTCACTGATTACAGACTAATTATCATAATCTTATATGAAAACGTATTCGAGGAATCATACGTGCAGAATGCTTGATATGGGAGACCGATTCGTGCTTTTCTACAGGGATAGGAATCTGCTACAATAAAACTGCATTTACGAGTCTATCAAGGTTAACTGTCGCAACAACCCCTGGTGACTTCCATTGCAACTGTTGGAAATACCCTGACCAAGGCAATGGACTCTTCAAGGATCAAAAACTCGAGCAGGTTATGTACGTGTCTTGAGAAGATTCCTGAACAGGTAAAAGGATTTTATTGATTGCATCTTATGGTGACATTTAAGTAGCAGTTGTTAACCTTCCGGTCATCACTTTAGGTCAAAATGATCCAGATATTAACTGGAGAAAAGTATCCTCAAGCTGTATCATCACTTTATTTGTTAATTTTCTTTTGTTAACATAACATATTCTGTTTCAAAACTTTTTCAGTTTAATCTCATTAGAATGTTTTATGTAGCAGTTAAAAATTGAGCTCGGCTTAGGAAATATAGGTGTGACAACTGAGGGTTAAATATGTTAAATTTAGGAATTTTGTAGTCGATCAAACGCCCTTCCTTGGCGTTTGCTAGCTTGCTAATTATTAGCTTACAGGACAAATGTTTGTACTGTAAGGTAACTGCATAACAAAATCGAAAATATTGGAGTTAACAAGGTGAGATAGAAACCTGTTAAGTTCGGTTCTGTGACACAGAACTGTGAAACTGGATGCAATTTTTTTAAATACGAAGAATTGCCAAGAAAAAATAGTAGGAAGTGGTCGCGCCGCTGTAAAGCAAAGAACCTTGATGATGTAAATATTTTTCTAGGTAAAACTGGCGGACGTGCACGAAACTGGCTCAGTCAGACGTACGTGATTGTTCCTAGTATGGGGTGTAACAAGTTAGCAGGTGTTAAAAAGGTGAAAAAATGTACTTACAAGACACACGTGCGAGTTGCTAAAAATATACAAGCGCCATTGTCGTCGCCGGATTTAAACACTATTGTTACAACACGTGATTGTTATTCATCTCGTGAGTGTCCACGAACGGGGTACGATCAAGGAAACAGAGAATACAGATAATCGATCGAACGGGCGACAATAGTTTTCAAGGATTCGCAGATGATTCAGAACAAACGAAACTTGCCAATAACACAGACATTATTCATGTGTAAGTATATCAAATGCCCATAATAATACCTAATAAACCTTCAAAATAATACTGATCTAGTTTGAGTTACCACTAGTGACAATTATGCAGAGAATATTTGCATATGATAGGAATCTTATTTGTTATTGTACACTAATTATGTTATAAAAATTGTGCAATGTTAGTATATGAGATAGTATATTCAATCTAGTAATAATAATAGTAACCCTGTATTAAATGTTAAAATTTTAGTGACCTCCATGGCCATTTTTCGGTAAGCACATGGATACACGATTGAGACTTTCTCTGAGCGACATAATGACTCATGGACCGAATGCTGAAAGAACAAGTTGTTCAAATAGATGAGCGAAGTGCAGATAAGTGTCCTTTTATAGAAGATCGAGCTCCTAACCGGGGTAAGAGGATTCAAGGTCGTAAGGGACCTGTCTGTTCGTACAGATGCAGGACAGGTCTGCCCACAACCATGATCAGACGCTTTGTGATCACGTGCGCCAACTTAAGGAAAGAAGGAAAGAGAGAATAACGCGATAATGGCCAGCTAATGGTGTGTTATCCTTGTCGATCGTTAGAAGGAAATGAATCGTTTACGTAACACTTCGAGCGCTATCGATCACGCTGGTTCAACGGAAACTATCGATAGAACCATTATTATGGTTCTGTTTCAAGTTGATCGTATCTAGGTATTTTATTGGTTGAGGCACCTGCGAAGAAAAGAAGGGAAAAATATTGCATTGTAAGCAGCATAATTGATAATTTCGCAAATCGATTTCAATTCTTTCAGCAGCTGAATCATATACAATTTTGAATCATATTCTTTTTATGCGGTAACAGTTTTGTAAGAACGAGACACAGAAATAAAAAGAATAATCTTTATTAAATTTCTGTTTTAATATTCATGATGTATCTTTTCCTTTTCTTCTTTCTTTTTTTAATATTTTGAGGAGTTTGTTTTCACCATGAAAGGCCAATAAATTGAGGAGCTTTTTTCACCATTTTCCTCCTGTATTTCGCGTCCCATTCCGTAAATCGTTCCATAAACCAAGCTCTAATCTCCGTCACTCTATCGAGTTACCTCAGCACATAAAACCAGTAGCATACTATCTCCCCAACTATGGCTCGTTTCACGCTTTAGGTTTGTATGACCTAATCGCGCCTTCTGATTAACACATAACTTTTGTGTTTTGAACTTTACTGAAACTAAATTTTCTCACTCTGTCTACTATCATGCCATACGTTAACGTTTCACAGAATTTACCAGGAAAATACCTAATCGTACTGTGAAACTTAAAGTCAAGCGTTCGAAGCAATGCCTCGACCTTTTCGTTCTTAGTTAGCCGATGAATCAAATCCGAGCTGGTGTTTTTCGTTTCTCTCGCGATTTCCTGTATTTAATTACCACGCAATCGACCTTAACGCGTTTGCAAAAAAGCTGTGATCACATTACCATCAAGATAAGTTTCCAAAAGAGCCTCCGTTTATTGTATCCGCCGGCAAACTGCCGTTCCATCGTGAACCGGAACAGGAAGCCTCATTGAAGCGTGCGACCGCAAAGTCAATAAGAAAACAGCAACATCGACTAACGAGGTTCGTTAACTATTGGTCCTTCGGAGCGCACAGGCAGAGGTAGCATAAGTTACTTTATTGTTTTGCCCTTCTGGTTTGATATACAGTGGCTCCAAAAAGTATTCGTACACTACGTCACAAATAAATTCGATTAACCCTGAAATGTTGAGTCTGATAAAAGTATTTGATAAAACTTTGTGGGTATGTAGATCGTAATAGTATACGTATGAATTAATCTCTTCTGTTCATCTAAATGCTATTTTAAAGGGGTGAAACCAACGTTGAAGTTTCTGAGTTTTCTCACATTTTTTAACACTAGGTTTACTAGGTTCTGGCCTTCATGAGTAAAATTTGCAGAAATAATTACTATTATTCTTAGTAATTTTTACCGAATTTTATTGATGGAACAATACAAATATACCCATATCTATTTCCCTCTTAGTTCTGCAATTTCACTTTTTTTTATGTATACCTATTCCTTAATATATGACTATTACAAGTAGATATACGAGAAATGTCCGTAAAGCTAGCGTTAAAGATAACTTTGTAATGGTACTTGATGAAGCAAAACCTTTCAAATAGAAAATGTTTAATTTTTAATACTCTATCGCCCTGTCATAAAAAAAGAACACAGAAAAGCTTGTATTCAAAGCGTGAAAAATCGCTGAAACTTTGAGATTCGTTATCAGCCCCCTTAAAAGATATTTTGCCGCCAAAAAATTGCTCCATGCAGGATACACTATGCTCTGTACACACATAAAGTTTCATTGAAATCAGAATTTCAGAAGTAGATAAATTTCCTTATAATACAGTGTACGAATACTTTTTGGCGCCACTGTATTCTATCCAGCATTTCGGAGTGTCTAAGAAAATTAACAGTCAATTATTTAAAGTTAACGATGTCGTTTGAAAGAAAGGTACAACGAACGAATTATGAACGAATCGAACCTCTACGAAGTCGTTAGAACTGTGTTTGCGCCTACAACTATGAACACCAGGAAGTGCAACATAAAAATTACATCGCCGTAAAAAGCAGCACGTGTAAAGAAAAACGGTCGTTACAATGACTCGTTTCCGCATGGTCGTATGATTCAAATTAATTAACAGTGAGGAGCTTAGATAATTATGCAACGCTATTTACATGAGGATACGATAATGTCTTTGATTGCAGAAGTTCCATTGGCTCTGCTTTATTTGCATGCAGTGTTATGATAGCTGTTTTACATGGAACATTATCAACGAGACGATTGCGTAAGCAGGAGGCGTGTACGTCGATCTAATCTTGATATTGATAATTTTAATTGGCAGCAAAAGAAGGCTGCCGATATAAAAGATCACTACCGTAACAGACGTGAAACCGTTCAGTACGCTTGATCGAGAGATTAGAGTACGAAAAATGGGAATCGTACTTCAAGAGAATCAAAGCTCAGTTTGTTCCGTTTACCGCCGATCCTTATCACCCATGTTCATTAATTAGAAAACATTATTCGGGTTAAGCAACAATCACGTTCACGGTACCGTGTGAAAAGGAATTCGTTGTTTTTCGTTCGTCCGTTGTCCTCCATTATCTGATCATGTCAATGCACACAGTGAATAGAAACACGCGTTGCCTCTTAACCGATTGAAGATAATGAATGAATTTATAAAAGTATTAAATTTCTCGTCAACTACGGCAATGACTACATTGTCGGCAAAAAGTTTGGTATCATTACGCGATCCAAGAAACGGAATAATTTAAAAGAAGAGAAAAAAATTACAATTCTATCGATTTAGAAAACTCCCTGATCCATTCTATCGTTTCAACTTAAAGTATCTTATCTGACATTTTGAAATATTCAAGAAAATTAAAGTTTAATTAATTTAAATTACTAATATATAATGTCAATTGACATGCAGAATTATACAGTTTCCAAATTTACTAAAATAAGTGTTGGGGACTTCCTAGTCTTATTTAAAAGGTGAAAAATGCCACTTTGAATATTTCAAGATATTTTGAAGAAATAAAAAATGCCAGATAGAATATGTTAACTTCGGGTAGCAACATTGATGGTTGCAGTTATTAAGAAAATTTCTGAAGGAATGGGTACAATTCAGAAAGTGGTCTCAAACTTTTGACCGATAGTGTACCTACGTTAGTATACGTGTGAAGATGGCACAATTGAAGAGATAAAAAGCCTCCAGTTACCCAACAATAGAAATACCTGGAATGTGTTCTTGTCACGATTAATTAGCTACGTGTCGAGATAAATAAGAAAACGATGGAAAAGGATGTACGCATGCTGCATTGCATAAGTGATGATTACTCGGACATCTTTTCGACATGGGTTAATTGTTGTAGGAATCGTGGCCGTTATCTTGGCGATTAAGTACCAAAACGGTCAAAATGACCAATTTGTGATTTTTTATAGAAGAAATTTTCTGTACCCAGAGGCTAGATTTTCCCAAGTTCATTTTTCTCAAAATTAAAATGTATAAACATCTCTACCTTGCTATTCTTTTTTTATTTATTAAAATGGAACATATAAGTAACTCAATCTTAAAAAAAAAACCAAATAGACTTGAATGAGTCATATCCAGGTACAAGTTTATTGTGGTTTCGAGATTTTACCATTTTACACATAATTTGTTTCCCTCGTATTAAGTATTCTTTTTATGTGATCTCCAATTCGATTTCTTTGCTGGAAATTAATAAAGTTTTATAGGTCGATGGTTCTGGTATTAAGGTGAATTGGATATTGCTTAACCAACGCACAGGAACGGTTTTCTTTGTTTCAAGCACAATACAAAGCGAGCCGATTTATGTAACGCTGATCGAGTTCGCGATAAAACGAAAGAAGGAAAAAGGGAAATTTTCATATTAATCTTCAGGATTGCGATTCCGAAAGAGCAACACGATCGGTTATACTTGTTAGAATGTTTCGAAAAACTATACCACATACTTAGTCCGAGAACATGAGAGGAAAGAAAACGAGAATCGACGGCAATGATGGAAATACCTGACGTGCAAATTAATTCAATAATTCGAAGTACGTGCACGATATTGAGGGACATAATTTATTGTCATCAGAGTTGTGAAAGTTACAAATTCATTGAATACCTAAAATATTACATTCAAAGGGGCTGCGATCATCGTCTTAATCGCTCAGCTAGTATTATACTCTATACAATATGAGATTACACGCGTGCATTAATATAATCTATACATATCGTTCAGTTTCCCCGTTTCCCCTTAATTATCGACAGTCGAGGATACGAACGCAACGGCAGAAACTTTTCAATAATATTAACAATTACTTAAGACCTACTTACACTCTACAAAAAAAGATACATATATTGATGCGGTCCTATTACAATTCCTATAATTCAGTCGTCTCTTCATGGCTAATTAGTCACAGTCAAGGCGAGAATATTACCGCAGGAATTTTCATAAGAATTCCTACGTTATGCGAATAATAATTCTAAGTATTGCGAACAGAATCAGAAATCCTAGCGGGGATTCCTATTCTAGTTCGCGGAACGAGAAAGAAATCGCTTCGTCGAATGAAATGTCTATCTTTCCGTTTTCTTCAATTTTTCATTCTTTCTTTTCGTTTTTCTTTCTTTTTTTTTTTTGTTAAGTACTCACGACAGAATATCATAATCGACGTTCCTCGACGATCCTGGTTACGTGACTGTTGTTAAATAGCCCCGACAAGCTTCTCTCTCTGTTGATCATCGATCCCTCGGCGACGAATCTGTTCGTGACCTTAGGGAACGACAAGTAAGAGGTCTGATTCCTTGAATTGTTTAACGTTCTCGAGTGTTCAGACGTTTGAGCGGTGTGCGTAGCATGATCGGATCCTTCGGACACCACATGCGATCGGAACAACCGGGAGATCGACAGATCCTCGAACATTTCGGGCAGGCTCCTGTAAAATTTGCTCAGCGGGCACTCGTAGAAGGAAGTGTCTTTCCTCTGAGACACTTCACTGCTGTTCCTTCGACGATGAAACTTGATGGAGATTATCGAGGCCTCTTCTGTTGTGATAATGGACGCTGATTGGGCCCCGCCTTCGGTTCCTCCGAACAGGTCGAGCAGCTGGGCTTGGTTCATCGCCAGGCCGCTGATTCTTACGTCGCAGATCGACTTCCCGTTCACGGATTGACGTTTGATCAATGACACCACCTCCTGCAGCGCTTCCGTGTTCGAATTCAGGAGCGATTGCTTTAAAGTTTCGTCGCTGTTGTCCGTGCTGTTGCTGTACTTCGTGACGACTTCATCGTTGCGCGTTTTCGTGTTGGAACCGTTTGCGCTTATCCTCGTCGAGGTTGACACGTCGACGAGCCGGTTCTTATGGAGGATTGCCGAGCCTTCCATCGAGGACGGTTGATTTAGGGTTTGAACGGGAACAGTCAGTCTTTGAATTTCGTCGGGCAGCGTCGTGTCTTTGGATAATGTTGACTGGTCGGACCTAAGAATTTTAATAATGACGAAATTTGTAGGGAAGTAGAGAATAAATAGGCAAGTATTATCATAAACAGACTGTGGACTTTTATGTAAATTTGTATCTTAACAGGTACACTTTAAAGAAAAGAGTGTAAATAGATAGAAAATTATTTCACCCTGTTTTAATTTCATTTTACACATTCTATGCATTTTTGCATATCTAAGCTTTCTGTATGTGCATAAAAATGTGCAATGTATTAATGTGTAATGAACGGTGAATGGTAAGTAATCAGTGATGAATTCTCTGAATTTTAGGTTTCAGATTGAGAAGGAAATGAGGGTTACGACGACTGTGAAAAGATTCACGTGCTAACCTGGAACAAATTAACGTCTTCTTAAAATGCTTCCATTTCTTGACGACTCCATATGACAACTTCCTGGTTTTATCATCGGTCGAGTTGCTCTGAGTGGAAACACGTCGCAAAACATTGTCAGAATCTCTGCGAAGAGAACCAGAAGACTCAGAACTTACAGGATTCACTTCGATTCGAGCTTTCACCACTTGTTTGTATCCAGACACTTCCGACGAAGAATTCGTGATGTTCTCTAACTGATTTTTCATCGCTGATGACCAAATTCTCGTTGATGCCCTAAAACATCGCAGTAAAACCAAATTCATAATCCTTTTCAAAAGTTCGAAGCTTTGAAAATTTCCTCATAATTTCTATAATAACAGATCTTTAACTGGTATAATGAATTTTACAAGTTCTATGATAAATAATAGATCTTATATGTTCTGTAATAAAATTTCTATTATTTTCCATAATAAATGCCTATTACCGTGCAACCTGTATAATTTCTACACATTTTCTTATATCTCGTAATAGTAGGTACTAATTATTATGAAATACAATCGCTTTTCTCAAAATTGTAATTAATTTTTATCTTTATCGCTACAAATATTCTGCACACGTTAGTTGGAACACTGTCAGAGTTATCATCAATTATATATGATTATTTATAAACTAAATAAATTTCCTTGAGTATGATGGTACCTGCGTTGCTTGTGAGATGATTTCACAGGGACAATCTGCGCTTCTTCTGAGGAATTTGGTTCTGCCTCTCTCACTACTTCATTCGCTTCCTCATCTTCCTTCGGAACAACAGGATTTTGTTCAGTATCCGACGCATCGGAGATAATTTCGCTTTTAAACTGCTTTCGGTGAGGATGCGATATCTTGATGTGGACCAAAGGCGGCTCGCTGTCGATCGGTTCGCTTATGTCTGAAAAAAATTCGTCTGTCCACTTTTTACCGAGTCAATTAACGTGAGCGTTCTTTCTCTTAACCTTGCATACCATACTTTAAAAAATATTGCATTTGATAAACAAATGTAGATAAAAATAGTAAAATCCCCTGTTTTTCGTCTTTCTCTTCTCAAAACAATAATCGAAACTACTCCGTATGCTATTCTGTTACGATTATCGAATTAAAAAAAGGAAATATTAAAACATTTCTCAAGTGTAAACATGCTCAAACAATTCTTTTTTAATGAACAAGTTAGTATTGTTTTTTACAAAAAAAAAAAAATACGAATCACTAGCATAAATCTTTCTGTTCCATCAATTTAAACATTCAGAAAACGAATAAATTTGCAATCAGCAGCTCGTAACATTAATTTTGAATGAAGCTCCATAAAATATTATGTTGGGCATGATTTATTTCCTTTCTGCTCTTGTTGACCGTGGCCGCAGGTTTGCAGATACGAATATTCGTTTCTAAATTAAATTTCATAGTTATCACATTAGCAGTGTCATTCAACAGCGATATGGCGTTGAACAAGATGTTCGATTTCGATAATCGATAAGAAACCTGTCAAATATATCAATAAAACACACTCACCGTGCTGTTTGCTCAATCTTTTGCAATAGTAAAACGGCCCGGCACAGGCTGTAATTACACCGATCACCAATGCTGCACCTAGAAGTACTGACATTTTATCGTTTTCATTGATATATCTACACTGTCTGTCTATCAATTAATAATGCACGGGTGATATATTGTTACAAATTCGTGATAGTCTTAAGTGTAACACACTACGATTGGAGAAATGGAAACAGCCAATGTCATGTTGATAAATATTATGAGCTGTGTTCCTGTTTCGCAGTTCATTGTATAGCTTCGATTATATACACAATGCCGTTAAAATTCAGTCCGATTACTTTAGATTAAAGTCGTAACATATTTTAGGTTGATCAAGATGCATTGTTTTTACACAAAGATAAAACATTCTTCGATTCTTTAACACTATTCCTACCACGACCGGTCAAATGACCGTTTTTAAAATTTTTTAAAATTTTGATAAAGATTTCTGTGTCCATTTCGTACTGATTCACAGGAGCTGTGGATCGATTCGCATCGAATCGCAATTTTGGAACTGCTGATCCAGAGAGAAAGCGTTCAGAGTTTGAACTTAACCTTTTAGGCACGGCTATGTGTACAGCACTGCAATATGTGACGGATAACGCCGTTCTCTACGCGAGTACATTGGAATGAAATATTTGACGATTAACACTATTCCTACCACGACCGGTCAAATGACCGTTTTTAAAATTTTGATTAGAATTTCATATACACAACATAGTTGAATCGCCTTTAAACTTTTGACTTTTCCTCAAATATACGTATAATACATTTTTCAATATTCACTTCCTTTTTCATTGTTTATTTTCTGAGAAAAATTTGTAGTCTGTCTTACGTGGGAATGTCGCAGTAGGAATAGGTACACGTGAAGTGTTGGTAGGAATAGTGTTAACCCTTTGCACTCGAATTTAATATGACCATGAATTACCGCCAACTTGGAATTTATTTTTTTGTTCAATCAAAACAAAACTTTTCAATACGTTATTAGCATACTTAGCTGTAACATTTCATGAGAATAATTAAAAAAAATGAAAATTCCACGGTAAAACTTGTGATGTCGCATACTGTGAGACATACGAGTGCAAAGGGTTAATTTAACCTTTACCCAATGCAGCTGACGGTTTTTACGATCGAATATAAAAAATTGTGCATAAATTTGTTTTAGTTTCCAATTCATATGAGAAATTTGCACACACCCGGCGTGTTAATATAAATGAATGAAAGTTAAATTCAATTCTGCGACAGATGATACAAAAATATTTGTTACTGGATCAAAATGGACCCACCCGGTGTACGTCGTTCGAGAATTAATGCATTTCTCGTTCACTGACTTTTCGAATATAAATCATAATTTATATCAACAAAACGTCTATGAAAGATAACACGTGTATTGTTTATCAAGTAACCGGTTCAATTGAACTGGTAGCAACGATTCTACAAATGCAAAACGAAAAGATTGAACGAACACGTGCAAGACTCGAACGAGAAACCGTATAGAAATCCTGATTGCGCAACAATAATTGAGAAGTACCTCTAATCTTGTCCGGTGTAATATGGTAGCGCAAGAAACTGTCGACGAATCGTAATGAACAATTTGACGATCGTTAACGACAAGGAATTACGGTAATCAACGCAATTACACAACGGGCACTCACAATCAGGGATACTTCGATCGGGAAAAAACGTACGGAATTTAGAGCGCAAAAAGTTATGGATTTTTTCTTACCATGACTTTGTTCCAATTAATAAGACAGTTTGATCAAAATTGCTCGCAGATAGTGTTTGATCAAACGTTTGTTCGACACGTGTTATAGGAGTAATAAACATTGCACAGCCCATTTATTTATTAAAACTTAAATGTTTGAGCACCTAGTTATGTCAATGATTTTAACAGAAATAAAAATACTCCTTAATTCTTACTTATTTCCTTAATTAACACGTTCGTCGCCACCTCACCCATATTTGGGTAACGCTCTTTTGCTTAAAGTTAAACAGGATTTTAAATTCGGATTTTAAAAGAAATTCAATGGAATAAGCATTAGAGTATAATATGTATAAATATAAAATATATAAAATAAAAATAAAAAGTTAAAATTTTTGTTGTTTTTATATTGTTTTACCCCAATTTTCTATGCAATTGGATTTGGGCCCAGCGAGAAACTCAGCGTGTTAAGTTGAATCGAACGGTTGCAACAAAAATTGAGCTTTCAATAGCGAAAAAATATTATAATGTATGAAATAAAAAATAATTCATATCGTAATGTGTGCTGAAACGGCGCAAGATCGTGATAATAGTGATGAAACAATATCGTGTAATTTAACTGTATACATT
Source organism: Tetrapedia diversipes (assembly GCA_033822845.1). Classification (NCBI taxonomy): domain Eukaryota; kingdom Metazoa; phylum Arthropoda; class Insecta; order Hymenoptera; family Apidae; genus Tetrapedia; species Tetrapedia diversipes. The sequence continues at coordinate 617,074 of JAOPTO010002210.1, read as the reverse complement.
GCATAGACACTTGAGATAAATCGTGAACGCGAATGTACACGTAGTTAGATACTTCATGCAGATACTAGAAGGACATTATCACATCATAACGTTAGGTTGCTAGAATACAATTTTATTTCAGTACAAATCATGTTTAGTGCGAACTTTTCTGAAATAATGCAAAAATAAAATCAGATTAACCCTTTGATGCACAGTTTTTTTGAAAAAAGCCGACCAAAAGCAATCAATTTTTTTTTTATGTAAAAAAACACAATTTAGAACGTTGTCTTGGCAAGAAAATTAAAAAAATACAATAATAATCAAAATTTGTATTGTATTGTAAATTTTATTGTCGCTCGAATTATCTCGAGTGTGCACAGTTTGGCCAAGTTAACTCGAGCATGCACGTTAAGGGGTTAACAAGTATTAAAATAAAAAAATATAGCCATTGGTATATAGATTTAAAAGAGAAAAGGGAAATTATCGAAAAGGAAATTTGCATTAATAATCAGGACGTGAAATTATGAAATTTTCCTTTGCCTTGACGAATAAATTAACTGAAAATGATCGTTATTGTTCCGTCTTGTTTGAGGTCGAAGTTCAAGCCGTACAACGAGTTTCTATCTCTAAAAATGATCGTCGGTGAATTTCACTTCGAACGTGACTACAGAATAATGAGTTATTAACCAGCCGTCTGGAAATTAGTACGTGACGAGATAATTGGTGCGATCGTGTCGTAAACTTTTATCACAGCGCGTGTCGAAAAGTTGGCATGCTCCGCTTTCCAGTTGACGTGTTGTGAACACGGGCAAAATTCGACGGGAAACATCGAAAGATAATTATTGAGTGAGTAAGAGGTGATTGTTGCGATCACTGTTACTCGTGAACGAGTAAATGTCATAGAATCGATTTGCATGAAATCAACTTCGGTTCTATTCCTACTTTTGTTTAGCTTTATGTTTTGATCTTGTTGGCGTAAAACAGCATGTATCTAATTTGTATTACACTTGAATATGTTTGAACATGTCTTTGTGTGAGTGTACTTGTGAACATTCGTTTAAGCAATTCGGTGGTTAATTACCACAATTGTTTCTAGTTTCGTAGGGGAAACTAAAGTCGTAAATTTCATGATACGGTGGAAGTGTAGCAAAGGAATGTTTCTCTTTTTATTACAGGTTATAAGAATGTTGGTAAATGAGCGTATCGTATGGAGGAAATTGAAACAATAAAAAAAGGAATGCAATAATTGTGTTAACTAATAGTTATGCAATAAATTGCCTTTGCTAGTTCTATATCACTGATGGTATGTTTTAACAACTTGAACGTTCCAATGGTACGAGTTACACACCTCGATTTCAGGGTGCCCTTCTCGTAATTTACAGTTGGTAAAATTTATCCAGAAAAGTACGATTAATAAATGAAGTTAAACCAACAAGTTTTATCAATTATTCGATCGTTTTAATTATTCGATTACTCGATCATTCAATTATTCACTTATCTCACTCATTCCGATTGCTCGATTTTTTTGCTTTTCGTATCTTTGATCCTGGAATTTTTTAATTCTCCTATTCCAATGTTCTTCAATTATTATATTTTAATTGTTATTAATTAAATATCAGTCTACTTTTCTACTTTACCAAGAGTCAATTCGTTTGGTTCCTCTAATTATGTCGGTGAGTAGACGCTTCCTCTGCAGCGTGAGTTTTATGCACGAGGACTTATTGCTGTTAAGAGAAAGCAAAATATCCACGGCAATTCATCAACCGGTGTCGATGAATCATTGAACTTCTTAATCAGATTACGATATTCCTTCGGACTTTCAAGTTATACGAAACAAAAGCCGCGTGATCGCTAGGAGTCCTTGCATAATCTCGCAGTTAATTATTCCCTCATAATAAACATGTTTACGAGTTTATTAGCTTATCACTTCGCTACTAATGATTTCCCTAAATCAAAGGAAACCAGAGCCGCATTATAATAGAAATTATGAAATATAGACACCGCCGGCCATCGAGAAGGGAGAAAAGCGGCTGGAAGTATAGGATCAATTATACTAACTGCGAACACAGATACTTAACTATTCAAATGGCATGGAGAGCTGTGCACAGACAGGTGAATTGAGATCGTATCTCAGGAGCTAATTTGCGTGCCTTCCGTCGTCGCGTGTTTCAAGGTACGGAACACTTTCCGTCGCACACATCGAGCAAACTGAATCACTGAATCTTCCAGACGATTACAAGGTATGCGCGAGTTACATTGAAAGCACTTCATTGCGCTTCGTTCCCGATATTATTATAAATATTTATGTCACGATTACGGATGTAATTTCAAACGTAGCGATTTATCCGTACGTTATTTTGTACGATTTCAATGAAATAATTGAACTGTGAAACAGCTTGCAGAAAAAGGTGAAAAGTTTCATAAATAACTTTTACGCTGATAGAAAATACTTATCAATGAATGAATAGTAAATTAGTAAATAACGTAATACCCAATTTATCTATGCCTTACTGTCAATAATTTATCACGACTGTCTGATTAACCCACATTTAAATACCTGTTCCATCGCGTTGAATCGATCGTTCCTATCGTCTCCTTTACATAATCGTCGACCTCGACGTTTACAACGTATACTACAACTATCCCCGTGCACTCCCCCGTGGGAGGATCTATATACCTAAATTCCTATGGTAAATAAGACGGCTTAATTAATTATTAATTACTATATCAAGGATCGGTATCCACACATAGGCCCCCATGCTCGTTCGGCTATTTCACAAGTCATGTGGTATAGTGTCCTTGCATTCGAATAACATTTACGGAATTACATCTATACTTTATAACCATTTTCATTCAAGGCGTATCGTTGAACATCTTCGAAAATCACAATTTTTCGAAGATTTCGGAAATTGGAAATTTGGAAGCTCGAGAAATCGGAAATTCAATTACTATCCCGTTATTCTTTTCTACTTTACGTTTATATCACATGAAACGGTACAGTTTTCTGTGTTACCGATAGGACAGATTTTAAAGATGGCCGGTGTTCGCATAAAGATCTGCCGATTCTTAACGACTCTTTCGTATACATTCATTTTAATCGCATATCCGCGCCGATTACTAGGAGTTACAACATTGCAGACAATACTTTCCCCCTTCTATCGATGTTTGGCCTCCGCTTTAGCCCGAGGTTGAGCGCAGACTGTTCAAAGAAACGATGTAGAACAAGGGCAGTATTATTGCGCCACACAGTTTCCTTCTTTCCTCCAAATCTTTACGATATCGCACGATATTAGATCGATCGTTTTAACTCCAATTATCGCACGCTCACGCGAACCTGTTCTAACATCCACTTTATTGACTCTTGCCGTGATCACTGTAATTAATTGAATCGCGCTGCAGGGAAAAGCAGCGAGGGGGGAAAGAAAAAGAAAGGATTAGAACGCTTTGCGTACAGCGCGCTCGAGTTGAACGGCATCGTGAACAAGTTTAAAATTATTGTTTATAATAAACGAGACTCGAGCGATATAGTGGTCGTTACTCATACGCCAGTGATACGAAACTGGCGTAAAAATGATACTGCACACTGTATGTGTATCAGACCACACCTGCGATACAAGGCTAGATTTTTATCGATGTCGCTAATGCACCGACATCTACAATTCGTTCCGCTACGTTTCGATGATTTTTATGCACTTCGTTAATTATAGACTTTACTATGTCGCCAAAACTGTTTGGTTTACGATAGACATCGAAATGATTATAACTCTCTTTTTTTTTTATGTTGCTCGACTGGATTCGTCTATCTGAGTAATTCAACTGGTTTTATCTCATATAACATCGATCGTTTATATTAATACTTTACCGATTGGGAGCTTATTAATCGGCTTTTAAATGCTTCCTTTGCAAATTTTATAACATTCCTTTATACGAAGCTAATAGGCTTCTGAACGATACCGTATGTATATTGTAAAGAACTATTAAACTATTAATTACAAAAGTATCGTTTAATAATAAAAGAATTAGTGATGCATCCACATCAAAATAACTTTTGGTCGAGAGTGCGTCTGGATTCACGTCTGAGTAATTCAACTGGTTTTATCTCATATAACATCGATCGTTTATATTAATACTTTACTGATCGGGAGCTTATTAATCGGCTTTTAACACTATTCCTACCACAACCGATCAAATGACTGTTTTTAAAATTTCGATTACAATTTCATAGATACAACGTAATTGAATCGCCTTTAAACCTTAGACTTTTTCTCAAATATACGTATAATACATTTTTCAATATTCACTTCTTTTTTCATTGTTTATTTTTTGAGAAGAATTTGTAGTCTGCCTTACGTGGGAATGTCGCGGTAGGAATAGGTATACGTGAAGTGTCGGTAGGAATAGTGTTAAATGCTTCGTTTGCAAATTTTATGACGTTCCTTTATACGAAGGTAATAGGTTTCTGAACGATACCGTATGTAAACTATAAAGAACTATTAAACTATTAATTACAAAAGTATCGTTTAATAATAAAAGAATTAGCGATGCATCCACACTAAAATGACTTTTGATCGAGATTGCGTCTAGATTCGCGTCTGAGTAATTCAACTGGTTATATCTCATGTAACATCGATCGTTTATATTAATACTTTACCGATCGGGAGCTTATTAATCGGCTTTTAACACTATTCCTACCACAACCGATCAAATGACCGTTTTTAAAATTTCGATTACAATTTCATAGATGCAACGTAATTGAATCGCCTTTAAACTTTAGACTTTTTCTCAAATATACGTATAATACATTTTTCAATATTCACTTCTTTTTTCATTGTTTATTTTTTGAGAAGAATTTGTAGTCTGCCTTACGTAAGAATGTCGCGGTAGGAATAGGTATACGTGAAGTGTCGGTAGGAATAGTGTTAAATGCTTCGTTTGCAAATTTTATGACGTTCGTTTATACGAAGGTAATAGGTTTCTGAACGATACCGTATGTAAACTGTAAAGAACTATTAAACTATTAATTACAAAAGTATCATTTAATAATAAAAGAATTAGCGATGCATCCACACCAAAATGACTTTTGGTCGAGAGTGCATCTGGATTCGCATCTGAGTAATTCAACTGGTTTTATCTCATATAACATCGATCGTTTATATTAATACTTTACCGATCGGGAGCTTATTAATCGGCTTTTAAATTCTTCCTTTGCAAATTTTATAACGTTCCTTTATACGAAGGTAATAGGCTTCTGAACGATACCGTATGTGTACTGTAAAGAACTATTAACCCTTTGCACTCCGTTGTCCCCTCTCAGGAGACATTAGAATTTATTAGCGATTCCGTGGAATCAACTTATCCCAGCGCAACCTTTTCAGAAATGTATGTTTTCTGCTAAAATAACACTAGATATCAAATCAAAATATGGTACAGTTACCAAGGTATATAAAAAAAATAGTGATTTTAAGGAACCGAGAATACGTCCATCCAATCCATTCGAGATGACGCGAAGTGCAAAGGGTTAAACTATTAATTACAAAAGTATCGTTTAATAATAAAATTATTAGCGATGCATCCACGCCAAAATGACTTTTGCTCAAGGGTGTGTAAATTGAACCACTAACGGTCGTTGCACATTTTTTCATTTGATAAGCATACGTGCATAATTCAATTTTGAACGAAATACAAACGAATCCACATTCAGATTTGGAATGCAAAATTGTTAATTCGCTGTGTCACTGTAAATCGTTAATCGTTAAGCACTTTCGGTTATGCGCCACTGTTTTTCCCCTAAATCAACCGCTCCGCGTGAAACAGGGATATGGTTTTAACGACATCCATCATGTAAGCCCGTCGTTCTTCCTAGTGAAGTTCTCTCACGTGCTAGTAATTTATTATCCTCGATTTCATTCTATGTTTAGATGCGTGACGAACGAACACGTCCACGGTGTGTGTGTTCCTACGACACACGCCGGGGAACAACGAAAGTACCTCGTTCAATGACAATCCCACATTAATAAAGTGGCAAGGTTGAATTCGATCGGTTAAACGGAGTCAACAACAGGTGCCATTAATATTCCCTCCGATGAAAGGGAAATTACAAGTTCAGAAGTGCAAATTGTCCAAATAATCCCTGTATTTGTATATCAATTATTTATTTATTTATTTACTCAAACGGGAAAAACAAAAACCCATTAATAAACAGTAGAATACAATTCTCATACAGCGGTGGCAAATATTAAAGGGACCGGAAAGTAATGTCGTTTTCTGAGATTAAATTCAAACACATAAATTTTTAACGAGTTATTATTCTTAATCAATGATGTAATCATCCTTGTTATCAACAACCTTTTGCCATCTGGCGTGCAAATTTTCAATGCCGGATCGATAAAAATCAAGTTGTTGTTGAGCAAAATATCTAGAGATGGAATGACAGACACGACATTACTTTCCGGTCTCTCTAATATAGTCAGTAGAACGAAAGAGAAATATTAGAGTTTTAAATATTGCAATTTTAAATATTACAATTTTAAATATTACAATTTTAAATATTAGAATTTTTAATATTAGAGTTTTTAATATTACAATTTTAAATATTAGAGTTTTAAATATTACAATTTTAAATATTAGAGTTTTAAATACTAGAGTTTTAAATATTACAATTTTAAATATTAGAATTTTAAATATTACGATTTTAAATATTAGAATTTTAAAGATTAGAATTTTAAATATTAGAATTTTAAAGATTAGAATTTTAAATATTACAATTACAATTACTGCAAATCACTCAGATAATTCTCATTTATATTTATATACCTAACGTTGGTCCTCATATGCGTTCCTAAACAAAATTTATTAATAAGCTAAATAACACGGCTTGATATCTCTAAAATCTTCCCCGTAATGTCTCGACAATTCTTTCCCAACCCTTTTCCAATATCTTGAATCACATTCCAGTCACGTGGATAGCCTGCTTCTCCAAGCGCTTACGCGTTACGCGAATCAGCCTGCTCTAAAGTACACGATCGATTTATAAAAACCGGTGCTACCGTTTAACGCGCGACAAAAAAATGATGTTAATCGAGCTGTTTATCGTATTTAAAAAAAAGAAAAAAAAACCCACGTCCAAGATTTTCCAAATATTTGCGATACTCGGGGATAAGATTGCGATAGCGGGCAAATTAAAAAGTAACATTCTGCAGTTATCGCACTCTTTTCTGACCCCAAAAAACAGTTCAATTACACGGCAAGGGTAAACAACGTGGTTATGCGAGTTTGCTACACCTGCGATTAAGTTAATTGCCATTTAGAGTATTTACAGTGCCGCGATTAGCGATGATAATTCGCGGTCCCGTGTATACGTTATCGTTACGAAAATTGTGGATCGCGGATCGATGGAAAAACATGTACGCGCGGGAGGGAACGGGTGGAGATCGCACCTCTGGATGCAATTATCGATCCTCGATCACGTGAATCGCGCACACCCATTGGCGTGTCACGATTTTTTCTCCCCGTATTAACAATTCAAATAAGATTGCCACAATATCACGTACCGGAGGCCTGCCTGGCTGGTGACCAATAAGATCATCGACTGTTAGAGAGGAAAATCATCGGCTGAATGCGTGTTAACTGTCCACCTAGCAGGAATTATGGCTTCGGATGACGTACGATTAGGAAACGCATATATCACGGTCGAACGCTACGAAAGGAGATATATAGGAAATTTCTTACTTTTATTTTAGTGGAGAGTAGGTGGTAGGGTTCTGGTGTGAGTGAAACAAAGGGAAGTTCTTAGATATAATATATGCATTTAAAATAATTTAATAGTATTAGGTTGGCAACTAAGTTCCCGCCGTTTGTTTTAAAAAGAAAGAAGATTTCCATCTTATTCGATCTTTTTCAAATATTTTCTATGCTCGGAGTTTCGTTCAATGCTGTTGCAAAATTGAGAGTTTGGTTGGATGAATTTTTTGAGTCGAAACCTCGAGTGATTTCTGCCAACTTCGTTGGTAGAAAATTTTGTCGATCGTTGGGAAGAAGTTATAAACAACAAGGGAGTACACATTATTGATTAATTAGTTGTTAATTTTTAATAAAAAATAAAATAAAATTTAATAATATAATTAAAAATGTTAATTTAAAAATAAAATTTAATAATATAATTATAAATGTTAATTTAAAAATAAAATTTAATAATATAATTATAAATGTTAATTTAAAAATAAAATTTAATAATATAATTATAAACATTAATTTAAAAATAAAATTTAGTAATACAATTATAAACATTAATTTAAAAATAAAATTTAATAATATAATTATAAACATTAATTTAAAAATAAAATTTAATAAAACGGCAGGAACTTAATTGCCAACGGATTATAAACAGCTTTAATAGCATATAAACGAACTTTCGATTTAACACAACTTCAACATTCTTGCTTCTCTCTTATAATCACACTCTTTCTGCCTCGAGCTCGCATTCACCCCGTCAAAGATTCTTTCAAACACTCATTTCCCTTCTTTCTAATTGTAAATCTTTCTCACTCGATATATTCGGTCACGTTCACCCAAAATTCCTCAGTCGCGACATTGTCTCTGTTGAGGAAAACGACAATGTTAAAAATATATAATTGTGTTCATTTTGTAATAATTCTCCGATCCCATTCGCATTCGTCTTATTTCCATTCAATCAATAAACAAAAGGTGTACACTCACGATCCTCATTTAATTTTTTTCATTTTCTACTCCAATCACTCATATTTTCATCCTTCCTGTTTTCCATACATTCCTTCTCATTCTAATTTCTTAACCCGTTCATTCTAGAATCTCTTTCACACAAACAAACATGCACACGTCAATAAACCAGCAATCACTCTCACAGTCTCAAGTGTTCGTCTATCGAGTCTCAGAAACACCCCACAGAAACAGTCCAAATATTTATTTTATTTATTTATTTATACATAATCCGCACCTTTCGGTTTTGGATGGCTTCGGGTTACACTTTCTTATTATTTAACAATATCTAGCCTTAACCTAACCTACCCATTTACCCTATTCTTCTCTCCTTATTCTACCCTATTCTATTGGGTTGGCAACTAAGTGATTGCGGATTTTAAATAAGACTGAAAATTCAAAACTTTTACTTAAAAATATGAATTTACTAAATCAGGCATTGCCTGTTTTTGTTGATGACCTTTTGCCATCTTTCAGACAGTATCATAATTCCATGTTCATAAAACTTCTGATTTTTATCAGCAAAAACTGAATTAAATGAGATTTTATAGAATCATCAGTACCATTAAAAATGTTATCATTTAAGTAGTTCTGCATGGAACGAAATAAATAAATAAAGCCATTCTTTCAAGGCTTCATTCCATAACTTCTTGTATGCTTGCGATACGTTCCTGTCTTTTCGGAAATAATACGATAAAATATGCCTGAAAATGCGCGTTTTATTCTTAAATTTTAAATTGGGATAAAAACGAAACTAAATAAATAATCGATAAAATTTCCTTACTAATTAAAGGTGGAAGTTCAAACAACAAGAAAACAGTATAAGTTAGCTGCTTTGGTGCAAAAGTCATTTATCAACAAAATCCGCAATCATTTAGTTGCCAACCCAATAGTTATTATTTTATCATATAGCGTCATAGAACAAACATAAAACATAAAACATAAAGACATGAAATACATAAGAAACGTAAAAAAAACATAAAACATATGAAAACCAAACGAGAATCCAGGAACCTAACCTACTACTAGAATACATAAGTCTCTTTTCCAATACTTAAATATCTACTTTTAACTATACTTAGTCCTATTGAAACAGTCCAAATATTCAACATTCACACGGCCATGCTTCAACTCACCCACTCTTCACATTTTCCCAGAATCGTATTTACTCGATCGCATTCCTACAGATACGTAAGTACGTATGCAGGATTTCGTACCGCTTGTTCGGCGAAGTATCGATCCCTGGCAGATCAGGTAATTACCGTTGCAGACAAGGGCCAACGTAATCCTGGGATGGGCGCAAGAACCATCCCCCGCTCAGGAAAGTCTCGAGGAATCGCATCGAGACGAAAAAGAAACGGAGAAAAGATAAGAGGATCTTCTTAGAGATTTATCTTATTTCCTTCTTTGAGTAATTAAATTCTTCTGATCTAGGGTATATTATAGTGAAGGTTTATACCTTTCGCAAATAATATTATTCGAATGAAATGGGAGCCTAAATTGTTAGTTTGGAAATCGAGGAGAAATATAGAGGTAGAGAAATTTAACCCTTTCGCTTCGGCTGTCCAGTCCGCCGAAGTACCATCATTATACGGAAGCGTGCGACAGAAATATATACAGTGCGCGTGGTTTCTGTATACAGGGTGTTCGGACAGCTCTGGGCTTAAATTGAAAGAGTAACACCCTGAGACATTCTAAGACGAAAATCAAGAGTAACGATTTTGCGTTTGAAGCTTTGTTTACGAGTTATAACTAGTTAAAGATATCGTTTAATCCGGACCGTTCGACGCTTGAGCATCACTGTGGACTCAGCGACGTTACCGACCGAGTTGCCTCGGTTACCCGCTCTCAAGCGTCGAACGGTCCGGATTAAACGATATCTTTAACTAGTTATAACTCGTAAACAAAGCCTCAAACGCAAAATCGTTACTCTTGATTTTTGTCTTAGAATGTCTCAGGGAGTTACTCTTTCAATTTAAGCCCAGGGCTGTCCGAACACCCTGTATGTAGGAATTCGATCGAGTGGATTGCGAGTTTAGGAAATATGTGAAGAGTGGTTGATTTAAGCGATAGCCGTGTGAACGTAGAATATTTGGACTAGAGCGGTGTTTCCAACGTGGGGAATTCGAAAATGGACCCTACATATGTTTTGAAATTTTACTTACTGTGTTTTGTTAACAATTTCATAGTGATTTCTTCCTAGAACCTATCATTTATGTTTCTTAAGTGAACAAATCAATTTTTTAATGTTAAAAATTATGTATGTTACATAGGGGGGCATAAAAACTTTAGAAAGGTTAAAGTGGGGCATGGCACAAAAAAGGTTGCGAAACACTGCTCTAATCTAACAAGTATATTTTACATTTTTAATATGAAAATACTTACAAAATTATTAAAATACAAAATTATTAAAATATAAAATTATTAAAATACAGAATTATTAAAATACAAAATTATTAAAATACAGAATTATTAAAATACAAAATTATTAAAATACAAAATTATTAAAATACAAAATTATTAAAATACAAAATTATTAAAATACAAAATTATTAAAATACAAAATTATTAAAATATAAAATTATTAAAATACAAAATTATTAAAATACAAAATTATTAAAACACAAAATTATTAAAATATAAAATTATTAAAATACAAAATTATTAAAATACAAAATTATTAAAATATAAAATTATTAAAATACAAAGTACATTTGGATGCCGCCTATAAGCGGCGCTCGAAGCGAAAGGGTTAAGTTATACCCGTGATTTGGTGCGCACGTCAATTACAACCGTTAATTTAACTTTGTTGTGTTAATTTAACTTCGATTTCATTCATTTTTTGTTCGATTCATTCACGTGTTTCCTTTCTATTAAAAAAATTCAGTAATTTTAAGCTACGAATAAAGAAACCGTAGAATAGCCTACTTCTTCCTTTCTATTTCATATTAGAGATTTATTTTTCTGCGAGTTAGGAGCTCCTTCAAATTGAAACCAGAGGATAAGCAATAGCAACAAAATGCTATATGGTTTTTTGATAAAATTTAAGAAAATCTAAACAGAGCCTTGGATACTTCTGAAACTATTCCTGACGATTATTGTATTGTATAACTAACATAAGCCGAGCTATTACTAGTCGCATAAATAAAAGCTATTGAATTAAGCTTAAGAAACTAATATTTAATAAATAATATTTAGCTTAAGTCCTTCAATCGATAGTGTACGTTGATCAAGATTTTGTTCAAACAATCTGTAGTAATAAACGAAAATTCATAATAATCATACTGGAAGAAAAGTATATTGTTTAAAAAACAAGAAGAAAGTTTAAACATTTACAAATAAACGTCGTAAAACCTTCTTCTCAAATTTTTGTTTAATTATTAAAGTATTGAAGATATTGCGGTAAGCAATCTATGCGGTAAACGTGTTTGTCTAAGAAATTACTTATTATAAAGAAAATCTCAACAGAATTTACAGAATATACAGGTGTTAGGACTGTAAAAAAAAGAAACAAATATAAAAGTTCATAGATAATTGCTGGAAATGCATTTCTTTTATGATTTGAAATTTCGATCAATTTATGGACATTAAAACACTATCACCACATAGCGGTGAATAGGTGGTACTAATCGTCCATATAAAGGATGTACGGGAAGAATGTATACCTCAATTTTTCAACTTATAGGCAATATTTTTCAACTCTGGGCGAATCAAATTAAAGAGGATACCTTTATAACTAATCACTGTACGCTTTTGTTTCATTTTTCTGCCTCATTTATTAATTAAAAAGCATTTATTCCAAATTACTGGCGTTTCGGACATTGTGGCGCCATCTAACGGCGAATAGCGATACTAATAGATTTTTTATTTCGTTTATTACAAAGAATATTGTAATAAAATTCATATGAGAGGAAAGCGTAGTGTCTAGTAAGAAAGAAACATATAAAAATATTATGGAATTTTTGCTGTAAATGCGTTTTTTTGCGTATAGAAAATTTGATCGATTCGTAGACACAAAAACACTAGCACCGCGTAGCGGTGAAACGGTGGTACTAATCGGTTGTATACCTGTCATACACAGACGGATACAGATTCAGATTACTCAGCTTTTAGGTCTGTTTTCCGAGTTTCAAGCAACTTAAATGAAAGAATATAACCTTAGAATTAATCTCTGTTCAATATTGTCCCAATTTTGTGCCTTATTTATTAATTAAAAATGTTTATTGCGAATTATGGCTGTTTCGGCCATGGTGACGCCAACTAGCGGGTAGCAGTAGTACTAACGGGCTAGTAATTTCGATTATTATAGTTAATATGATAATAAAATTGAAATAATAATAAAGTGTAAACTCTAACAAGAATATCGCACACAGAGATGTTCAGGAATTAAGGCTCTAAATACGATTTTTTGCGTATAGAAAATTTGATTAATTTGTGGACATTATAATGCTATTTCCACCTAGCGATGAAAAAGTAGTACTAATCGGTCATATAACTGTCGCGTAGAGAGAAACGTTTCCAAATTTCTTACCTTTTAAATCATATATTTGAAGTGCTCATGCTTTAAATTAAAGTGTTTATAGTTTTAAGTGTGCCATACTTTTGTTTATCTCAGCTTTTCGTTTGCGTAAATCAGGATATTATGAAACAGTAATTATAGGTAAATGTGTACAACAAATATTATTGTCCTCGGTTTTACAGCCTTACAAAATTAATGTCAGTGATTGCCTACACTCTTTTCTGCATATTTCTGTTTCATTATGATGTATACATTGCTTTCATATCAATTTTATTATGATATTCAGTATAATAACAGAAATTACCGACCAGATAATACGCACTATTGGCTGCTAGATGGCGCCACCATGCCCGAAATGGCAGTAATTTGGAATAAATGCTTTTTAATTATTAAATGAGACAGAAAAATGGAAGAAAAATGTATAGTGATTAGTTATAAAGGTATCCTCTTTAATTTGATGCGCCCAGAGTTGTGAAATATTACCTACAAGTGGAAAAATTGAGGTATATGTTCTTTCCGTATATCCTTTATAGAGACGATTAGTACCATCTGTTCACCGCTATGTGGTGATAGTGTTTCAATGTCCATAAACTGAACAAATTTTCAAATCATGAAAGAAATGCATTTCTAGCAATTATCTATGAACTTTTATATTTGTTTCTTCTTTTATAGTCCTAACACCTGTATATTCTGTAAATTCTGTTGAGATTTTCTTTGTAATAAGTAATTTCTTACATAAACACGTTTACCACATAGATTGCGTTCTGCTATATCTTCAATATTTCAACAATAGTACAAAATTTTATATTCAGTTCTCTGTAGTTGATTAAATTGTGAGTTACATTAATATCTAGCTTGTAGTACTGCATGGTAATGGTTTAAACTTGTGTAATTTTAATTAGTGAACTATCTCATATCACGTTAGATGGTAGCACAACAGTTTCTCGCAGTTTTTGAGCAAGTGTGTGTGAAGATGAAGTAACCGTCTCCTCTTGATGCAGTGCGTGATTCCACGGGTCAAATATGGTCATATGTACAATTATACTTGTTGAATACAATCAATTAAACATTGTGCTTTGTGGAAAGTAAACGTATATTTTTTAAACTTTAATATTTGCTTGATATAAAACTTCAACAGAAATCATGCTGATATTTTATGTATAAAATATCGAAGTAATGTACTTTTTGTGTCAGTATTGCTTGCGCGGAAATATGGTTATATTTAGTATATGACGACTACAGTGTTTTGGAGTACGAAGTACTGCCACTCCCCCGTTGTAACATTTACACAGTTTCTTGATTTCATTTGATAACTGAAAAAATGGAGGATATTTTTCAATGGTGTCGTGAAGGAAATGCCATGCAAGTACGAGTTTGGCTTGACGACACTGAACATGACATGAACCAAGGGTAAATATTGAAAAATTCGTTTTTCCGGAAAGTGCCGCTTCTTGTTTCTGAGTTTTCGTAACTCTCTTTTAAAACTATTATTTTTCATTTATCTCAGAGATTCTGATTATAGATGATAACTTTAATTCTTATGGATATACTTTCTATTATTTATTTCATCATATTTTAATTTAATTTCATATTCTATATATAGCGATGATCATGGATTTAGTCCACTCCATTGGTGTTGTAAAGAGGGACACTTAAAGTTGGCAGAGCTGTTAGTTAGCAGAGGAGCACGCATTAATGCTACTAATAGAGGAGATGATACTCCTCTTCATCTTGCTTCTGCCCATGGGCATAAGGAGATAGTTCAATTGGTAAACCAGATATAATTAATTGTATGTTTGACTAAAGAGATAAAAATATTATATTCATAAGGAAAAATGTTGAAAACCATGGTAATGCTTTGTTTTAAAGGAATTTAATGAAATTCAAATTTGTAGTTGCTTAAAAATCGTGCAGATGTCAATGTCACAAATGAACATGGTAACACTGCTCTTCATTATGCATGCTTTTGGGGCGATCAAGCAGTCGCTGAAGAGTTGGTTGCTGCTGGTGCTCTTGTATCCATTGCAAATAAAGATGGTGATACTCCCTTGGACAAATCACGAGGTCATTTGGCAAAGAGGTTACATGGTACATGACAACTTATACAAAATTAACATTTATAATTACTTATGTATTCATTAATGTGTAATTAACTCAATTTCTTTCAGATTTGGCTGTAGAATATGGACAAGATTTAAAAAAGATTCAATTTAAAGATCAAAGCTGGTTAGGTCTAAAAACTAGAAGTCGTAAGTGGCATTGTATTGCACAAATTGGAGAATGCTAATTCATATTACAATTAATGATAATTATATTATCCAGGTGATGCTACATTATCAAGGCACAAAGGAATAAACATGGTAGATCTGTCTTTACATACTCATTTAGCTAGTACACCAAGCGGTGAAACGTGGCGAGGACGTTGGCAAAATAACGACATTGTAGCAAAAATCTTGAATATACGCGAATGTTCAGCTCGAATTTCAAGAGATTTTAATGAAGAATTTCCCAAACTAAGAATTTTCTCGCATCCCAATGTACTGCCTGTACTTGCTGCTGTCAATCAACCACCGCAATTAGCAACTGTTTCGCAATATATGGCGCGTGGGAGTTTACACAGGCTTTTGCATGGAGGTACAGGTGTTGTTGTTGATACAGCGCGTGCACTTAGACTTGCTTTGGATGTTGCAAGAGCTATGGCATTTCTTCATGGCCTTGAAAGGCAAAATAGATGTAGATTCCATCTTAATAGTAAACATATTATGGTACTTTTTCTATCGTTGATATATATTACGATAATGCTAGTTATCAGTTTTGTTGATAATTAAATTGAATATTTATAGATTGACGAAGACCTAACGGCTCGCGTAAATATGGCCGATTCCAAATTTTCATTCCAAGAAGTAGGTCGAATTTACGAACCGGCATGGATGTCTCCGGAAGCTCTGAGTAAACGCCCAGCTGACATAAACCTTGAAGCCAGTGACATGTGGAGTTTTGCCGTTTTGTTATGGGAACTTGCGACTAGAGAAGTTCCGTTTGCAGATCTTTCGCCGATGGAGTGCGGCATGAAAGTCCGTTCAGAAGCTGTGTATTACTGATTCTGAGTATATATTTAATTTGTTAATTATATCTTTTTACACTTGTAGATTGCGCTGGAGGACTTACGCGTTAGTATACCGCCAGGAATCTCACCACACTTGGCTAAACTTATTAGAATTTGCATGAATGAAGATCCAGGAAAACGTCCATCTTTTGACATGGTTGTCCCTATTCTCGACAAAATGAAACGCTAATTTTTGATACAATATTTTACACCGCGTTCTTTTCTTACGTCACAAATTATCAAAAATAATTTTTCATTTTTAACTAATAAATAATGTATTTAATCAGATTCCCTAATACGTAACAAACGTTCAATACAATGACTCGAATAAAATAGTTGAATTATATTTTTATACAATTATATTTGAAGAAACAATGTGCCTTTGCAAACTCTTTCATGATATTGTATTTATATGCAGTAAACATGTTAATTATTGTCTATTATTTATACAATTTACATGTATCTATACTATATACTGTTCATAATTGTTATAATCATGTTTTCTAAATGAACAACTTCTGTTTTAAGTATATTACGATTAGTTTTATATAGCTGTTACTTCTGTTTATAATACTGCCACTTATCTAATGTTAGATATAATTAATACCTAAAGTGACAATTGTATTTTCGCATTACTTCACTCTGAATGTGTTACGTGCGTAATATTGTAACAATATTAAAAATTAGATCTCACAATCTTTGTCATATTATCGTACATTAAAACCAAAACAAATAAA